>JASZXU010000718.1:0-15273 GCA_035521515.1 Phenoliferia sp. Uapishka_3 | reverse complement strand
CCCCACCACCCCTCTTCGCGCCCCCTGGAATCCTTTTCAAAACCTCTCTTCCATTCAAAATCCTCCTCAACACATCCTGATTCTCCTGTTCCTTCCCCTCAAACACTCCCACTCCGCCTAAAAGAGCTCTAAACGGATCCGTCTGCCTGATGGTTTCTCGCGTTTTCATCTCCAAGAAACTGAGTGTCCTACTCAGTATCAAAAGTGGGAAAGAAGATAAAGAAGGCAGACGAGAGAGAATGAGGTCGTCTCTAGTGCATGGTGCGGGAGTGGTGGGTGCGAGGAGAGCGCGGATGGCGTCGAGGAATGGAACGCCGGATGAGGAGAGGGATGAAGAGGTGAGATATTGAAGAAGCCAAAGAGAAGAGGTTTTGGCGTTCCAGAGTGCGTCGGAGGAAGGGAGGTCGATAGCTAGTTCGGCGAATGGGAGAAGGGGAGCAGTCTCGAATTGGGCGGCGGTTTCAATGTCGGCGAGGTAGACTATGCAAGTTACCCTATGCGAATTAAGTTCAGTCTCAAGGCAAAGCTATGTATGGATTCAAAGTGGGAAGTACCTTCGCCATGTTTCCACTCTGACCCAAGCTTTCCAAGTCTCCTCGAGCGCCTCGCCTGACAGCCCAGCATGAACGTTGATTGGAGGTGCTTCGCGAATTTTTGTCGGGAGAGCGAGTTGTCGAAGCATCATTACGAGAGCTCCGTGAAAGGTATGTGAGAGGAGGCGTTCTGTTGGGAGGAGTTTGTGTGAATAAGACAGGCCGCTCGGGCTGGCGGGGTCAGAAGTTGGAGGCGCACGTTGTTCATCTTTGTGGAAAAGGCCAAGAAGCTGATACAGGAGCATAGACTGAAGGCTTGAAAACTTGTCGTCGTCCGAATTGCCTTCCTTATTGAATCCCCTACATCAAAGCACCAAGGAGTCGAGTCGAGTCGAGTCAGTGCCTGAGCTTTTGCTCGAGCAGAAAAATAACTAAGTTGGGTAACGAACCTGACGAGAAACACCCTCTTCTCCACCAGCATTTCGTTCGAGAAGCTCTCTCCCTCAGAATCGTAAGAAGCTCCAGTGACGGTAAGGGCGAAAGCTGTGTGGGTGGGAAGATCTCGCATCACCATCGAAGCTGGATGAACGACCGGAATGGATGGTAGAAATGAAGTTGCTGCAATTTTGGCGAAGCGAGAAAGAGTTTTGATGGGGGGGACGCTCCATGGATAGAGGTCTGGCGGGTCAGGAAAGATCGATTGTTAGTTCTCGTCTGGGATGGCAAATGAGGTTGGAAGGACTCACAGCCGACGCAGAATCTCTGGGAAGGTAAGAAGAATTTCTGATCGTCCATGTCTGGTAGATTGGGTTCGAAAAGATGATCTGGATACAGACTCGGGTTTGGCGTAAATCCCAAATCCAGTGCCGAGATTCCTCCTACTCCCCCAGCATTGAAATATGACGCCAAAGCTTGTGCTTCGGGGCTGAATTCGATCCCGTTATATCCTTCCTCCTGATCCAACGGATCGCCATCCCAATTCCCCATCACTTGAACCGCTTCGTTCCCGTCGTTCTTTGCCGCAACGGCGCCGTGCCAAGGTCGAGCATTGGAAGGAGCTGATGGAGAGGCGAGGGATAGGTAGGAGGAAGTTTCGAGCGAGGAAGAATTTTGACGAGAATATTGTGGTGACCGGAGAAGGTCTTCGAGGACTTCCGAGGCGAGGATTTCGTCTTGGGTAAAGTTTCGTTGGCCGTGGACGAGGGATGGAGCGAGGGTTGGATCAGATTTCTGAGCGGTGGAGAAGCACGAAGATGCGTCTGGCATCAACGGGTCCGCATAATCTTGGAGGATGTAGGGTGGATCTACGTGACCAGCTCCCGCTACGGGAGGCGTTTGGGGGGAATTTACGCTCGTGGAACTGGATCCGGATGAATCTCCTGGAGGGGAGAATGATGGTAGAAGAGTCGGAGACGGGTTGGTGTGGGATGTTGATACGGAGGGGTAGGAGAATGGGTCTGTGTCTGTTGGATTGGTGGGTGGTGGGGCAGTGGCGGAAAGGGAAACGGAAGGGTAGGCGTCCGAGGAGTTTTCGTCGGCGCGAGATTCTGATCCTGTGGCATGTGCTGGACCGTCGGTACCACCGAGGACAGTGCAAGTTTTGCGGTGTCGTCGAAGGAGATCACTGCGTTGCGTTGCGACGCCGGCGAGAAGACATCAGATGAGCAGTCGGGCCCATCCTTATCGTGCCCTAGCTTACCTCCTTGCGAAAGAGCTCGAGCATTCCGTACAGGAAAATGGCCTTGAGCCGAGATCTATCGGTACGCCAGTGGGCGAGCGTGAGCCATGTCACGTCAGGATTGTGCGTCCTCCAGTGAGGGCGCGTGGGTGCGTGAGAGAACTTACGCTTGAGTCGTCTGTGCCGTTCAACGTCTGCGGTCAAGCTGATGCGTTAGTACGTCGAAATGCAACATAGCTAAAAGTGGGCGACTTGCATTCTTTGCGACTGAATGACTTGTCGCACTGAAGTGGGTACCACCAGTTCGGTCAGCTGAACAGCGCGGCTATTGCAGTGGAGAGAGAATTGCTTACATCTGGACAAGTGAATGTTCCAGTGGCACGTGGTGGCGCCATGCTTCCTGTCCCCCTTAACGTGTACCTGTGTCAAACCCAGTCAAGAAGGTGTTGTGAAAGTGGAGGTGGAGGTACAGTTGGCCAAGCCAAAATGAAGGTGGACGCCAACGCTCTGTTCAAGTGTCAATTGTGGCTCCTGAAGTTTGACTTCTTCTTTTTCCGCGTGCGCAACCAAGTCGCTGACAGTAGTCATCACTCATCACATTTGTTCGTCGGCCGTCATCAGCACCGCCAAAGCACCTGCCGGACCCGTTACTGTAACCTTCCTTCGGCCAAAGTCACTTCGCCGCACCCCTCGGCCTGTTGCTCCTTCAGCTCGTCAAGCGCCCCTCGCGACTCGAGGCAAGTCCTTACGGTCGCTCTGATCGCAATTCCTCCCCCTCCTTCTTTCGCCACATTCACCATTTACAGCTCTCGGATGTCAACCGACGCCCTTGCCATTCCTCTCCCAGTCGAAGTCGTAGGCGGCGGCGACAAACTAGAGCCGGACGCAGCTACCTCCGAAGCAGTCGCATCTGTTTCTTCGCCAACAACCGGCAAAGAAGTCACCAAATCAACTAAGAGGGATGAAATGGCCGCCACTTTCCTCGCCTTCACAGGCCAACACAAGAAGATCCTAAACACGATGGTTCGAAATAACCCGAGTCTGCTGAGCGGATCTTTCTCCGTTTTGGTTCATAACCCGAATATGCTCGAGTTTGATAATAAGCGAAGCTACTTCTTTTCGGTGCGTACTTTTTAAAAAGGGAGGATGACGAGCGGGTGGGGCTTGACGCTTTTTTGGGCTGTTATTGTGCGACGCAGAGGCTGCACGACAGGAGTCAACGACAAAGACAACACTATGGAACTCTTCAAGTCAATGTTCGACGACAATATGTGTGCGTCCCAGTTGCTGAGCGGACCGAGACCGGGGCTGACGCGCATCAGTGGGTTCCGACAGGTTCGAGGACTCTTTCCAAAACCTACAAAGAAGATCAGGGGATGAAATCAAATATGGAAAGCTGAGCGTAAAGTTTTACGATGAAGAAGGTGTCGATGCAGGAGGAGTAACTCGGTGAGTAGCTCCAGACCTACTTGACGGCTGGGTGGGAGAGCTAACCCGTCCCGCGGATTGTGTTAAGTGAATGGTTCTCGGTCCTAGCGAGACAGATGTTCAACCCGGGCTATGCGCTATTCCAACCTCAAGCAGCAGATGCGTTGACTTACCAACCAAACAAAGTACGGCCCCTCCCTTTTCGCCGTCCTTCGTTGGCTCGCAATCTGACTGACCTTAACACTCGCATCGCACCCCAGTCCTCATCCGTAAACCCGGACCACCTCTCGTTCTTCCAATTCGTCGGACGCATCATCGGCAAAGCACTCCACGACCAACGTATCCTCGAAGCCTATTTCTCCCGCTCGGTCTACAAACACATGCTCGGCAAACCAGTCGACCATAACGACTTGGAATCCATCGACCCAGAATATCACAAATCACTCGTTTGGATGTTGGAGAATGACATTGATGGGATTTTGGATCTGACGTTCTCGGTCGAAAGAGATGATTTTGGTGTGGTGGAAATTGTGGATTTGGTGGAAGGGGGGAGGGATAAGGTCGTTACGAATGAGAATAAGGCGGAATATGTTAGGTTGATTGCGGATCAGAGGTTGAGTACGGAGATCAAGGATCAGATTGGGGTGAGTTGATCGTTTTTAGCTGGAGTTTGGACGGGTCGACGAAGTACTGACTAGACTTTGGATTGTACGAAAGGCCTTGCTGAAGGGTTTGTACGAAGTAGTGCCGAAAGATCTGCTCAAGATCTTCTCGGAGAAGGAACTTGAGCTTCTCATTTCCGGTCTGCCCGATATCGACGTCGACGAATGGCGAGCCAACACCGGTTCGCACGCTCTCCTTCCATCCTCTTCTCTCACTCGTTATTTTTGCTCACGCACCTCAAATAAAAATTACACAGACCTCCACAACTTTACCTCAACACATCCTGTGATTGGCTACTTTTGGCGAGCAGTCCGATCTTTCACAATGGAGGAACGAGCGAAGGTTGGCCCCAACGGTCCACAAAAGAAAGTCTCTGAGCTGACACTCCCTGCGTCACTTTTGCAGCTTCTTCAATTCGTCAGTGGATCATCACGAGTTCCACTGGAGGGATTTGGGTCATTACAAGGAATGTCGGGAGTCACTAAATTCTCCATCACGAGTGCTGGAGAGACGACAGCTTTACCTACAGCGCATACTTGTTTCAATCAGATGAGTCTTCTTTCTCTTCATTCATTCTTTGGGTCTTTTTCCTGACGTTGCTTGAAGGGTGGTGTTTACTTGGATTTGCCGAGTTCCTATACGAGTTATGAGCAGCTGAGGAAAGCGCTTTTGATGGCTGTTACCGAGGGAGCGGGAGGGTTTGGGTTTGCTTGAAATCATCGCATGGAGGTACATCATTGCATCCTTGTTCCGCTGACTATGCTCTCTGGCCTGGACGGTTCGGCGAGCAAGCATGGCAAATAAAACTCCTCGAGGGCAGTCGATTGTCAACCCAAGCATATACCGAACCCTTGTGCCAGAAGCTACCTGAGCTGGTTTGATCGGAGGGAGGAAGGCCGTGACTCGAGAAGGCGAACGCAAGCCCTTCTTAATCTTGACGAACATCTGAGGTCCGATCGGGCACGGTAGCTTGACGGTAGCTCACTGATAATCGTCCTTGAAAACGCAGGTCCTGCTTCATGCGATACCGATCGGGATTTCGACATCTCAGATGCTGCTTTGGAAGTCCTTGAATTCGAGTACGATCTTACCCCGCAGGTGGGAAAAAATGAAAATCCTGAACGCACTGGTGGCGACGCCCCGCAAGACCCGCCAACCAATCTAGTGCGGGGGAAGTCTGGCAGAGAGGCCTTTTTTTCAGGAGTGTTTGAACGGTGGTGATGCCATTGGGATGTTATTTACGTCTAAAAATCAAATGTTTCTTGTGTTTACGACCTGCTTGACTTCCTTCTCGAAAGTGGAAAGACGCAGAAATACCTACGCGACGTCAGCGGTATCCATGAATTGCATTTCTGAACTCATTGGGAATTGAATTTATATTTGTACTGACTGGCACGAGGTAACGATGATAAAGCGATTATTGAGGAGTCAGTAAGGTGACCAACTTTCTCAGACTCTTTGCCATCGCAAGATTTTCTCTAAGGCCGAAATAGATGGCCCTCGATAAATAACAAGAGATGTACATCAGAATGAGGCACGTAGAGGGTGATAGCGACTCGAAGGATGGTCCGCTTGTTCTACCCTGACGCGTGACGCTTTGAAGTCCACCTTGACTTGTTCCACGCGGAAATGGAGCTACGAATCGTGCCATCGAATATCATGTACGGGCAGTGTAGATCGCCACCAACAGAGAGAGAGATTGAGACCAGCCAATACAGATGAGTAACAGCAAGTCTCACCTTTTGATGTTCAAACCGCACCGCGATACAGACGTCGGCTGGAGGGAAGCTTCGGGTGCGCGTTCCGGCGTTCTGTTCTTGAAAGACCTTGTTCAGCTTTCTTTCTCGTGTTGGCATCAAGTTTCCGTCTTTGAACGCTTTCCTTCTCGAATCCGTCGTCAGCCAGCGTGTATTGGGCTGGAAAAGTACAAATATCTTCCTCGACTTGGACGCCTCGATCCTCACCTACTCCTCCCATCCTCATAATGGACGCCACCTTTCGTCATGACTTCGACGCCACATTCTATTATCCCACAGAACACACACCATTCTGGCCGGAAAGTGATGAAGGGGATGTTTCCGTGGAGAATCACGCCACCGATCTTTACTGTCAAAACTACTATTCTCGGTACTCATCATATCCGTCTCAATTCGACGACTCAAATCCATCCACCGGCTACTCAATGTCACCTTCTGAACATTCTCCACACGACGCAGGCGATCCCTATCATTCTTCTTTCGCAAGTTCGCAGGAAAAATTTCTGGCGGCGCAACCCCTTCAAAGCTTCGCCACACTTCCATTGGCACCCTATCCACACTTCGCCTTCGAATTCACACGACACCCCCTCGTGAGCCCCACAGACTGCTCGGCTCGATACAATGATGTTCACCACCCGGCTTCAAGGGTCCAATATGGGTCGCCACCAATCACAAGCTCGTCGAATGCGCCCCGAGCGGTACCCCGAAACCTCTCGATAACGATTCCATCTGCCTATGACAGTTTCCAGCGGATTGTACCGGTAAATAAACGCTCAGCCTGTCGAAGCACCGCGGTTCTGGAGCTGACCATCTAATGCTGACCATCTAATTTGCAGTCTGTTGCGGAGGAACTACCAGCGCCTTCATTGCACCTCGGAAGCCCCTTTCAGTACCAAGACCCATCGCACTATAACGACAATCACTTCTTCGCTTTCTCTTCACCCCCATCATCTCAATTTTACCCATCGGACCCTTCGTCGCTGTACCCCAGTCCGATTGCCACAGAGCACCTGACCTTATATGGCTCGGCGGACCCCTTCATCCCTTCGGTATCTCCATATGGTCCTCCACGAATGCCTGGTCCGCCCGCCAGTACAAGGGCTCGGGCCACATCGCAGACGTACCACCTGCCTTCACCTCCAACATCCCCCGACTTCGAAGCATTCTTCCTATCCAACGCGAATAGGACGCAAGCTCGACCATTTCCATCCGTACTGGAGACGCCGATGCCTTTGGAGGAGCCCGAGGCAGAGACTGTCGGCAATTCTGAGTCGCCGACACGATCTTCGCCACCGAAGACGCCAAAAAAGCGAATTCGCGCCTCGCGGGCAAAGCCCAAGGACAGCATCGGTCAGGTCCAAAGTAAACCTCTTCGCTTCATCAACTTCACTCAAAAAGACTCTCGCGCCCTCGTTAGTGCGGTCGCACCGTCTGGGGTGCTTCGGCAAGTTCGGGCGACGTCGAACAAGGGCAAGGCGGCGGGGGCGAAATCGAATTAAATTAACAAGAGCAACTTTGAGTCACCACTAACCAACTGCCATCTTCTAAAGAAATGAATGACTTTCGGGCTGGATTTTCTAGATACCTGTCTGTAGAATGTACCTTTTGACACTGTGCACTCCCTCTCATTCGTCTACAGTATACATTTTTGTCCGTATCCCCTGTCGTGCTGACAATCTCGCAGGAGAGAAACTGTTGAAGGAATACACGTGCGTTGTAAAACAAATTCGTTCTCAGGTGGCCAATACCGTACACAGGCGTCGAAATGGAAATGGCGAGGGATCAGACGTTTACCTTGGCCACGAGATACCTAATTCCTCGCCAAAAAAATCAGCTGCCACAAGCTAGGTGTTCTGGAAAAGTTTGAGCTGTTTGGACGGAGTTTGAGCAAGAGATGGCACGTAGTGGGATTAGCTCGAAAGTAGGCAAAGGGGTCATGCTGACTCAGCAATGCCAAATCGGTCCGAATAGCACCCGGCGAGCCGGCGACTTCCCCACGGATGATGCTCTTCATTTTCAACTCACCCACAATACCACCACTTTGCAATGCCGCCAACACCGCCACCAGGCGTCGAGTACGGAAAGCAAAGGTCAGCTCAGCTCAAACTGATGGCGGCCCGAGTCACGGTGGAGCCGCGGCCGTTGGCGCTCCGGGGAAAAGTCTCTCCGGTTCAAGGCGCGCACTGGTGATGCGTATGGTAGAGCCAGGCCACTAATATCTCTAGTTGAGGAATACCTTTGAAGAAGTTATGCGTCCCTGGTGCAGGCCAGGGGGTCCAAGGCCTAGGATGCCTTCGAAAGAGTGTCTGGGGCAAATCCAAGGAACCTTATCTGCTGTCCAGCTGACACTCATAGTTTTCTTCCACAGGAGCCCACTAGATCAGAATGCGGTCGACTCTTACCTCTCCAAGCACGTTGCCAACTTTAGCGCACCCTCTGAAATCCAGCAATTCAGCTTTGGTCAATCGTTCGTCCCCTACCTTTTCCATTGCAAAAGTTCTAGTGAGCTGACTGCAGCTCACACCAGGAATCCCACATACTTCGTTACCGATGCGACAGGCTCGCGCTATGTTCTACGAAAAAAGCCGAACGGAAAGTTGGTATCCAAAACAGCACACGCTATCGAGCGGGAGTATCAAATACTTGACTGCGTGGGAAAAACTGGGAAAATTCCGGTTCCTCGAATGTACTGTTTGTGCATGGATGAAAGGGTCCTTGGGACACCATTCTACGTGTAAGTTCGAAGCCTGCAACAAAGTTTACTTTTCTTGCCCTGGAAACTTATGCTGGTTTAATGACAGTATGGAGTATCTGGAGGGAAGGATCTTCACAGACGTTCGAATGCCAGAAATAAAGACCAAGGAGGAGCGAACAGCTTGGTGAGCAATATTTTAATATTTCAGCTTCGCGGGCGGTCCTCATATTGATGAATGTGTACAGCTGGAAGTCTATCGTCAAGACCTTAGCTGATCTGCACAAACTAAAACCCGATGAAATCGGGCTGACAGGATTTGGGTCCACAAAACCTTTTTACCCGCGCCAGATCAAGCGAGCGAAATTTTGCTTGGTTGTCTGATGCTCACGCCTAATGTCTCATTCTTTCAGATCTCTGGCAAGGGTTTCGAAAGCCCAAGCTGCTATCACCGACATAACAACCGGAGAAGCCGTTGGTGACGTTCCCGACTTGGACTTTTTGCTAGACTGGTTTTCGAAGAATTGTCCGAATGGCGACAAGTGGGAGGGTGGGATCGTTCACGGTGACTTCAAATGCGACAACATGGTACGTGCCGCTTCGCTTGAGTTGCAACACAGCCAGAATCTCACGCTGTCTGCACGTCGGCCAGATTTTTCACCCGACGGAACCGAGAGTAATCGGCGTGCTTGACTGGGAGCTTTCGACGCTTGTGAGTTATCCTTTCTCCTGGTCTGAACACCTCTCGATTGACCTCAGTATATTAGGGACACCCTCTTTCGGATTTGGCCAATCTGTTGCAACCGTTTTATATTCCGCAGAACGACATTGTCTCGGAGTACCTTGTGGCTCTTCGGTGAGCCTCGTCTTTTAAGTGTCCATGGCAATCGGCTGACCGCTGCTCTCTACCTCGAAAAAGCGACATTAGTCTAGAAGATCTACCAATTCCGGATGCTGAGACTCTCATTAAGACGTACGCCGAAGCTGTCGGACAGCCGTATCCGCTGCCTCGCTGGTCCGCCGTTACTTCGTTTGCCTTCTTCCGTGTAAGCCACCGGGAAGAATGGTCTTTTGCCAGATATTCCGAGTCTTTTACTCACTGACTGCGCTTGATACTCGCTAGCTTTCTGTCATCTTGCAAGGCATCGCAGCCCGGACCGCTCGAGGGCAGGCGTCAAGCGCGCAAGCCAAGAGAGTCGGATCATATTTCAAGCCACTCGCCGTGCTCGCCATAGATACCATCAAAAGATCCCCGGTCAACTCAAAACTTTGAATGACATCGTTCAATAGTGCTGTGGACTCTTGAGTGGGCGAAGGCGTTTTGCAATAAGCACAGGAGTCGTTTAATGTAAATAGCAAAGTCAATACGCGGCAATTTTCATCACGCGATAAGTGCTTCTTTGTTTTCAAAGTTCTGTATGGCAACTACACTGAGGTGCTTTGACCTGTACAAAGCGGCGCCGGAACGACGTCTGCGAAGTCGGCGTAAAAACCAAGGGCATCCCCAATAATATTACACCTTTACAAGACAGTAGTCTAAAGGCCTCATGCCGCCACTCGATCTATCAAGCACTGATTATGTTGAAAAGCTACTCGGAGAAAGTGGGCACAGTCAGTACGAGCGTTGGCTTGAGCCAGGTCTCTGATCGCACTTACCTGACTATTGAGTTTTCCTTGTGTGCCACAGTCTGCCATCGTGATCTGCTGACCATTCTGCTGTACGCACTGCTTGGTCGTCTTGTCAACCAACTCACATCCGCTTCCAAATTTTCGGGCGACACCGGTGGCGCAAGACTCGCACACAATCGAGAACTGGTGCAGAGGAAAACATAATTTGTAAGCGCGAGTGACCCGGATTGAAAGTATCAGACAGAAAATGTGTTTTACAAGATTCGTAGGGCCAAAGTTGTCTGCTCCACATCCGCCCTGGTATAAAGGTGTGTTAACATTCTGAGCAGATAGGCAGCCCTTGTCGGAAGAGTGGTTGCTCAGATCTTCGACCCTGGGAGAGTTCGATACAAGTCAGATCGTTTCGTATCACCGTTTAGCAAAGAGGGTCCCCACGTAATTGCAGAACCACCTGTCGCAGATCCAGAGAAAAAGTTTGCGGACGACGTCGAGTTTCCCTATAAGAAATAAACAACTAAGGCTTGGGAGCAGTACGTGTAGAGTCGAACAAGACTCACAGTCTGGAAGGTCACCGAACCGTCAGAGTGGACCAGCTTCGAAAGGAAGAGCGTTACTGAGGTCGCAGGGAGGCCAGGGTGTCAATATGAGACTTTGCCACATAAAGAGTCCGAAATGGTTCACTCTTGGAATAGGATTGAATCTTGAACTTGCGGTTATCGGTAGGAGGAGTGCAGGTTTTCACCGCAGGACTAGCCGAGCGGGCTTCCAGCTGTCGTGAAGGTCCATTCGCCGGGGCTCCCAAAGCTGACGCAGCAGCAAGGCAGAGGGCTAGAAGAGTTTGAGTAGAACCCAACATTATGTGGAAGGTGTTGTTTGAGTTAAGAAAGAGAGGAGAGCGTCGGATGCACAGAAAGGAGAGAGAGGGGTGGGGATAGTCAACGTTGGGGAGAGAACCTAAATTACCACCGCCGGGAACAATGAGAGTACGTCTGGGTCTGGGCACCAGTGGGATCACTGTACTGTCACTGATCTGACTGGGAGATACGAGAGACATGGCGAAGTCCCGATATAAGTAAGGGGCGGCGTCTCCCGTGCGGCGTCGATCAACTAATCCTTCGCGACCCCATTGACCGGGACGCTCGACATCTGGCCGGGTGTCAAGGCTTGCAGCTTGATATGAGCTTTAAACTAGGGGAAGGAAGTCTGAGGCCGAACCTTTCGCGTAAGGAACTACAGGACATCAGCGCGGAGGCTTTGACTTGTAAGCCTCAAATCCTTTCAAAGTTACTTGCAACTACAGTACCCCGCCCAAAGCATTAGACAGCTACGCAACGCGATTAAAGCTGCTCCAAGTTATCTGCGATGCTGCACAAAGTCATCAAGAAGCGCCTCGAGCAAAGAGGAGCTGGTGGCGTTGGTTTTCGGATTACTGGGCGACTTTGCTTTATAGACCGGCAGAGACCCAAGACTCGCCGCTTCTAAATCAAGGGAAAGCCAACAACGAAGACTCTGAAAATGTGACGGGAATCACGGAAGAAACTTTCGTTCTTGCTTGGATGCCGCGTCAAGCTCCTCAGTAGGAAGCAGTAGGCTGCAGTCTCTTTCACAGCCGCCACCATCGTCTTTTTCCGTGCCGGGACGATCTGAGGCAGGAGGCTGGTGCCAGAGGTTACGGTCTGAGAAGTCTCTGTATCTTGAGAAAGTTCTTCAAAGTGTTTCATAGTTACATACAGGATTTAGCATCCATCGTATATTCCTACAACTAGGTATCTCCTGGTCCATCAAACGGCGAAACGAACGGATTCCTACCACTCGTCGGCTGGTATTTCGAAAGCTGTCGCTGTACAGTCGTCCTATCCGGTACCATTGGCGGAAACTGGTTCAGACTCGGGTATCCCTGTGGTACCGGAGGTGGCGAAAGCGGCATCTGCGTCGGATTTCGATGATCCTCTTGCGCCCTCGCCATGCCAGGGTATTCATGACCTTGAGTCCAAGCCGGCGCGACCTGTCGCAAAATTGGCGACGCATTGGTCTCATCCTCCGACTCTGCTTCATCTTCCCATCTCCTCTCTCTTCCTGGCCCAAAGCTCTTCCCACTGTCGTTCCTGCTCAGTTTCGAGTCGCCTGGTTTGAGGCCTCGCATAGCCCCCGTGACGCTAGCTACTGCTCCCCTGATCCTTCCGGTACCAGCTGCGATAGGTCGATTCAAGTAGCCACCTGTGCGAAGATCTACAGTGTCGCTATCCCTTCGTGGGCGAGAACGAAGTCCGCCAGAACTTGCGAAAGACGGGAGATGTTGAAAAGTAGGCATTTGGAATGGTCGAGTGGAAGGTGAGGTGGTGGGATTTGAAGAGTTTGGCAACGTTTTGAGAGGCTTTGGTGAAACGTCGGCGTCGTCGTGTCCAGGTTTGAAGAAGTCGATGAGCGAGGCCCAGGAGGCGCCGGCAGCGTACGAAGGTCGACGGTGATTTGGGTTGTCAGGTAGAGGAGGGTAAGTATTATAGGTTGGTGGCGCGTAGTTTGCCGGAGGCGAAGGGAAAGTATAGGCGGCATATGGGTCGACGTCTCGCTCGACTGGTTTTGCGACACTGTCGCCACCTCGCCTCCAGGCGGCAAGTTGAAACGATGTCAGGCCGCTCTTCTCCGCGTACGCCGACTCCCCTTTGCGACCGCTCTTCCATCTTGTGTAATAGTCTTCTCCCCAATGAGCCCACCAGACTCCGAGAATGCCCATGAGCAAGACTATAAGCCAAATGCAAATACAAAGAATGAAGCCGAGTCGTTGACTTCGCAATGAAGAGGCATAACGGTCGATCAAACTATCGACTACCGAAGTGGTTGAGACGGTCGAGTTTGGAGAAGTGAGGGAGGAGGTGAGTTCCGTGGTGCGATCCGAAGAGAGGAGGAGAATTGTCGGAGAGACGGTAGGGAGGGACAGGTGGGCGTGATCGTGAATGAAGGTGAGGGCAGTTTCGACTCCGCTGACTTTGCTGCCGATGAGGCAGTAGACGAGATCGAGAGCGGGATCTTCGAGGACAGTACCGTTGAACATCAACGTGACGGCAGACTGCGAAGCACCACGGTCAGTAAAGTACCTTAGAAGGGCGGGAAAGGCATCTCAAGCTTACTGTGAGGCCATCATAGAACGTGTTGAGAGTCGAGTTGATCGCCGTCGTCGTAGTATTGACCCAAGAAAACTGAAGGTACGCAATATCAGATTCTAATCAGTCGTCTGTTCGTCGCGCCTCAAAAAAAAAACTCACTCACCAAGTTATCATTGATCCCATCCTGAATCCCCGTAATAACGGCATTGGTCTCCTTCGCAAAGCTCGCGCTCGAATTTCCCATAATCCCATCAACCTCGGCCACCAAACTCTTCGCAAAATTTCCCGCCCCACTCTCCGCCGACTCCCTCGCCAAACTTCTGATCGGACCTTCCACGACGGCTAACTGAATTTCCACTCCAATGATTCCCACCACCCCCAGCGCAAGAAACATAAGAGCATTAGGATGACAAACATAATTTGCGAACCAAAAAATGGACGAGGTCCAATCTGGACCGAGGCGACGATTTGAAGTGAATCGAGAGATGTAGGAAGATATACGAGGATGGGAAGTGGAAGAAAGGAAAGCGAGGAGGTGGGGAGTTTCTAGAGTGGCGGATTTTGATTCGCCAAGGGAAGATTGCCAAAGGTTTCGACCGTGTTCGACAGCTCCAAGAAAAGCTTGGTAGCGATATCGTTCGTAGAAGTAGTAGCCGATGAGGATGATGATGGTGACAGCGGCGAGTACTCCGAAAGAGACATGAATTGATTTCGTGAGAGTGTGCCCCACGTCGTCTATCCAGGAGGTGTCGATGTTGGAGCAAAGGTCGACAGATTCCTTTGCGGGGACGGGGAGTTGAGAGATTGTGATGGTCGAGTTGGAAAGTGTTGAGTTTATGGTGGAGCGGAGGAGAGTGATAGGAGTTGAGATTATTGAGTCAAGAGAGGCGCGGAATTCGGCAAGGGTGGGGATGGTGGAATTCAGGGAAGTTAAAGAATCAACGATTCCGGTAGGAAGGGTGACATTGTTGAGGGCGGACAGGGTGGGCATGGTGATTTGTGGCGCCTTGAGGTCGACACTGGAAGACGGAGGAGGGACATAGTCAGATGTCGCTGCTCGAACATTCCTTAAGATGAGCTAACCCAGGAAGCCGGTCAATGAGAGCGACCGAAGAGTTGAGCCCTTCATTTATCCCAGTGATGGCTACGAGTATCTCAGAGCGTACGTCCTGCAGACGAGATGGTCAGCCGAGAGTCGGGAGGAGTAAAGAAGGGAAGTGGGGGCCAGGTTTACCTGAAACGCGGACGTGATGAAATCCTCCGCTTCCTTGACTCCAGCAATAACAAGGTCGAGTGATCCATGTACAACGAGGTCGAGTAAGCAGAGGAATAAGCTTCGATACAAGTCGATCATAAATCTGCGCGCCCGGCAACTCTTCTCAGCCTCCGCTCACTGGTACGCTCTGGAATAAACTGGAAAACTTACAAAGCGATTTCCTGAATCGCCAACAATCCAAAGTCCAACCCATCCTTGGCTCCCGTTGTAACAAGGTTGACTGCCTTCGCATTCAGCTCGTTGACGTTGTCCGCGAGATAATGCGGTAACGACACCACCACATCCGCCGCGTCCTCTGCACCATGACACGCAGAAGTGAAGACCTGCTTGGCGTCTTTAACGAGGTAAGGAATAGACACGAGAAGGAGGTAAAGGGAGATGGCGAGGAGGAGGAGAGCGAGAAAAGTCTGGGTCAACCAGAATAAAGAAAGGTTCGCCCGCGAACCGAGGTAGGGCGCTAACGGGGCCATTGAGCAAGGGGGGGAAAGAAGAAAGTTGAAGGGAAGGGGAGGG
>JASZXU010000717.1:0-15353 GCA_035521515.1 Phenoliferia sp. Uapishka_3 | reverse complement strand
CTTTTGAAGTATTTGATGTGGTGAGCTTTCTTTTTGTTTGAGGGGGAGGGAAGAGAAGGGAGGGAGAAGGGCTGATTGAGATTTGGTGGATCAGGCATGGGAATTCGCATATTGAGGCCGCACCGAGAGATCTTGAAAGAGACAAGTCAGGAGAAGGGTTAGATGTCGCGATTATTGTCGGTGCGTTTTTCCCTTCCGTTCTTGTTTCCCCCGCTTTTTCATGCTTTCGTCTGGCGGACTCAAGTTTACACTTACATGTTCCTTTTCTTCCAGAATTCTTCCGAGCCTCCACTCCACCCCACCCACCACGAGTCCGTTGTCGACTCGAACTCCTCCCCAAGCTCCATCGCTACGACCCCTTATCCTCCCTCTCCTCGATCTACCCCTCCTTCAACGACGACACTCCCACCATAACAATTCTGCTCCCCTCCCCACCTCGTCTCCCTTTAACACTCGCAGCCCTAGCACTCTCTCTCTCCAACGCCCACTCCCTTTCTCGAAAACACGGTCACGAAGATCGTGCCAGAGCCGTAAAAAACCTAGCGCCGGCTGTGGATCATTTCAAGAGATTGAATGGAGAGGAGGTACTGGAGGATCCTGGGGAGGTCGAGGAAGAGGAGAAGAGCGTGATGAGGAGACTGAAGGGGAGATTGAAGTGGAGGAAGAGAGCGCCGGGAGTGGTGAAGGGGGGAGCGGATGGAACGGGAGGGGGAAGACCGTTGGAGAATGAGGGGAGACCGCTGCCGCCTGGTAAGTGGTTTGGGTTTTTGAAAAAGAGGGGGATGGATGTGGAGACTGATTGATTTGCGTCGTGCGTGTGACAGGTGCGGAACTTGTGACGCCGTTCAGATTGGACGACGCCTGAATACAAGAGTGCAGTAGTCTTGGGTTGGTTTGCGCCTTGCGCCTCACAGAGTCTATATACTTGTTGTACTAGCAACCTCTTTTTGATGTACTCGTTCTGATTGGCCAACATGCAACGAATCATCTCTATCTCTGTTTCAAGCGGGTTCGCGATTTCTTACGCTTGCTGTCGAGATTCGGCGTTCTTTTTCTTTCTCAAGGGCTTTGAACAAGCAATGTTAATGAAAGAGTGAGCGGAATATGCGCCAGATGGTAGGCCTAACTTCTCCTGTGTCACATAAAACTCAGAAGGTAACAAGTGTATATGAAGTTTTTGAGACCTGCTCTATATTCTATGAATTCTACGTAATAATCTATGACGCTCTAAACACCTTTCACACAACCGGACTTCTATCGTCGTCTAGTCCGAACTCCCCGTCAGTTTGGTTGCTGAGTTGTAGACGCTCCATGAAAAGCGAGGCGACTAGTCCTAGACCCGCGAATCCGCTGTGAACATACCATCAGCGCTCTTCAAGGCTTGGTTTCGCAGAACCAGGCAGAAGTTACATGCAAGCGATCCAGATCACGCGAACTGAATCCGAGAAAGCAAGTCGAACTTGACTTCGCAGAGGCTCGTGACTTCGGGGGAGAAAGAATTGGCCATCAGTTTCCCCCTCTCCAGTCCACCATGGCCTTTGAGGTGACTTACACATATTTGATGCCAGGAATTGCCGAGAATGCGACCTCTTTTGGATCTGGCAATGTGGCGAGGAAAGCTACAGGAACTCGCTTTCCTAGCTCGTTCTGGAAAATGGTTGCACCGATTGTCACTCCTTTGAAGTGGAAGTGATCAGCACAATCCTCGCGCACTAGAAAGCCAGGTTATGAACGCACCAATCAGCTGCCCGAAAGTTCGGACAAGGATGAAGAAGCCGGCGGCGTTGGCTTGCAGCTTAGGTGGGAGCGGAGCCATGACGCCGAAGTTGACCGCTGTGGCCAAGACTCCGAGCCCGAGCCCGATTATGATTGGACTGGGAATTTGCAAAATTTGGATCAGCCGTCCGAATTGACATACTGAGTGCTTGAGAAGCCTACAGTCCGATCCAGGCAGCGGGTCCAGAAGTCGGCTTTATCAAGGTCAGGACGCCGGCGCCTACGATTGTGATACACCAAGCAGCGATCTGGATACGGTTGGATTTTTCGTAAGAGCGACAGAACAAGGCAGAGAAAGTCTTCCGAGCGAAACTTACGCATGGATTGACGAAGGATCCTGTCTTTTTGACGTAGATTCCGTTGAGAATTGCCATAGGGGCTGAGAATTACATGAAGGAGTCAGAGAAAATTACCACCTCGTATATCAGACTTGAAAGACTCACCAACCGTGAAGCTGAGCGTGAAGGTCTGAACTGCAGCTCGAAGCGAAGACGACCCCTTTACCGACTGGAACCACCTGAGAAAAAGACCATAGATTAGCAGCAGCCACAACTCCTCATACGTTGTTCAGTGCCGAATGGACTCACGTAGTGAGGTAGAAGATCAAGCAAAGCCTATGCCGGTGACCTAGTCAGTATCCTATGCTCCCAAGCCTTACCCAAGTCGCCACTCACTGAATACAAGCTTGCAAGAAAGCCTGAACATAGCCAGCGAGACTAGTCCTATGCCTCAAAATTTCGAACGGCACGGTCGGGTATGCGGACATCGTCTCAAGGTAGAGCCACAAGATCATTCCGAAGCCCCCTCCAATCAGAGGAAAGAGGGTGCGCCAGGAGGTCCAGGCGTATGTCACACCTCCAAAGGAAAGACCAATTACAAAGGCGCTGTAAGATTCAAAAAGTGAGTTTAACAATCTGATGAGGGGAAAGCAAACGATGACATACGCGGAAGCTGGGATGAATGCTATATTCATCTTGTCGATGTGGGAAAACTTTTCTCGCAACGTCAATGGAGGGACCTTGACATTCAGATAGACAGCGGTGAGAGATGCGGAGATCACAACGATTGGTAGATTCACTTCGAAGACAGAGCAGGTTAGGGACGCAAATCCAACTCGACTCAAGACCCACTGACTGTAAAAAAGCCATCGCCACTGGCCTGCGGCAGCGAAGCCAGCGCCAATGAGAGGTCCGAATACGGCGGCCAAAGAGTCTGGGAAATCGGTGGATCGGTATCAGAATTGAGACCTTTTGACGAAAGACTCCTTTGATGAAAGAATTCCGGCCTCCAGAGTGCGCAACTTACAGACTAGCCCGCTGATTCCCAGGAACGTTCCCCTGCAGCGTCGAGATCTTTCATCAGCTAGCCATCCTCGTCTCTCTCCTCCAACAAATCGAATGTAGCCCACTAACCTATCCGCCAAGCTGGTCAAATCGACCAAGACAATCTGACAGATTGCCGTCAAACCTCCACTCCCCGTTCCCTGGATCGATCTCCCAATGATGAGAACGTTCATGGTTTTTGCTGCGCCACAGATTGTGGATCCAACGGCGAAGAAGCCGAGGGCGAGTAACATTGCTTGGCGGCGGCCGAAAGTGTTTGCGACGGATGCGAAAGTTGGGATGAAGGCGACTGATGTCAACATGTAGCTGTTGGGCGGGGGTCAGTGGCGTCAGCTGCCTAATCGGATTTGTCCTTGCAAGTATACTTGAAATCCACGAACGCATTCGAGACCCAAATATAAGTATCGCTATTGACAAGAATTTCAGTCAGCCCAACCGTCTCGCCACTTCGCTTTCCAGAAAGCAGCTTACGCATTGAGATCCTTCGCAACTAAAGTAACCGATAGATCAGCTCACCGAGTCTATATCGTGATTCCAAAGGCAACAGAACAAAGCTTACTGGTCGGTAGCACGGTAGGAATCGAGCACAAGTCCAAGGCGCCCGCGAAAGTGGTGACCATGACGGCGAGAATGAGCATCCAAAAGGATCTGCCCCGCCCTTCCTTCTTCGCATATGTCTCTAAAGCTGCTTCGGCTCTCGAGAAAGTTGACTTGTAATCATCCTGCAAGACGCTCGTTCAGCTGTTTGAAATATCGTTCGCACATAGCTTTGACTAAGTTTATACTTACATCGAAGTCGGAGTTTAAAGTATTCAAGGTGTAGCTCGAGTGGTTGGCGCTGTTGAGGGAGAGCATAGAAGTCAAATTTGCTGACTGCGAGACGTTGAGGCCTCCAATGGCGCGTGGTGGCGGAAGCTTGCGAGAGGGTCCAGACTCACGGTTCGAGTTGACCAAGCGCCAGCGACTTCGTTGTAGTCAAATCGACACTGTGTTGGGATCTCGATCTTTGTGATCGGAAAGGTAGTTGGAAAAGGGGACATCACACTCGGTCAGCTTCGCCCTGATCTCGCACTTTTTGTCCGCGAAGCTTGTATAGCCGCTTACCTCAAATGTGACATCCCCAGCAGCTATTAAGACACGAAAGAAGGAATGTAATGCTCCGCAGGTTTCCCTCTTGTGCTGTCTCGATCAATAGAGTCGTCGCAGGTCAGCCGCACGCGACTTGTCAACGCGAAGGCGGAACGCTCACTCAGCGTTGAGTGGAGTCGATCGAAAGTATGAACGAAGGAGTGTATTTGGAGCAGTGACGAAAATGTGGCGAAATGGAGCAGATTGACGACAAGTGAGAGAAGAAGACGGTATTCGACGTAGGCGCCACGAGAAGGCGTTTTCGCTGGTTGCGGGTGCTCCTGGGCCCGGGCCTCCGGCCTCCGCACTTCAGGAGAGCACGGATACAACTCCCGTATTTACACCAGGAGGTACCGGGTCGGAATGGTGAAACCTTGTCCATGTAGGAGGCTCGAAGCCCATTTGACTGAATTCGAGTGGAGGTGTGCTCAGCAGTTGACGTTCATTGATTGCAAGACTTCCGCTTACCATGATAGCAACTTCGTCCAACAAGGATCGGAGTTCCGTCTGAGATGAACTGCCCTTCAATCAGCACATCTCGGACAGGGTCATGGAAGCTGATACCAGTTCCCAGCACCCCAATTACTCCACTGCCGAAAAGGACCCGACTTCCAGAGTCGGGGACTTGCGGACGATAGGAGGCGTGATTTGTTCCCTGAGGTTCGCGTTTTTTTTTTTGAGGAGTGCTCAGAACGGCAGCTCGGTAGCTTCACCATACGGAGTCTGTGCGACAGATGCATCGCACCCGCGGTGACCCGCCTGCCTGCTTGACAATCATCAGTTTTGTTCTATCCCAGAGAGATATTAAAATTTGTATCAGCGTCAAAACATAGACAATACCGGAGTGGAAGCTCTTTCAGGACTTGAGACCCATTTTGTGCGCGGAGTCTAGTCCGCGCAGCTTAAGCCTTAATTGAAGCTCAAACTGAAAATGAAAAGCGTACGTTTCATTGATTGGAGGTAGGAGTCGCTTTTGCGCAGACTGTTGAAACGAAAGGTCGCTTTCATGTGGAGAAAGCTGCCTGCCTGGGTCTCCTGCCAGTCGGCGTCTCAGGGTAATAGTGATCCTGGTGTTTTGAAACCTAGCGCCATGACGCCTCGCCATACCGTGTCAAAATCCTCCCATAATCAGAGAAGAGGACTCGTACCGTGTGCGAAGCCCGGGAAGTCAAAGAAAATGCCTCGAGTGGCAGGGTTCGTCAGCGTCGAGGGTAAAGAACAGAAGCAAGCCGTCGTCTCAATTCCACTGAGATGTTATGATTTGTAATGAGTATTTTTCTTCTCCGTTACCTAAATGATCATCAAGTCATTGACAGCCGCACACAACGACCGCGATCAGCATCTTGGAGGACATACCTTTAGAAGGGTCCCGCACACGATTCCCAGCGCTCCTCAAAGCTAGCATCCGAGTCATACCCCGAATAACGGCCCTCTATCTCATCAAGTTCCTCTGCCCTCTTTCGTAACTCGTCGTAGAACGCTTTTACACGTTCCGCATCCTCTTCTTCATGTTTTCTCCGTGCCTTCTTCTCAAGCTCCAAATCAACCTTGAACTTCTTCTCGAATTGTGCGTCCGCTAGCTCCCACTCCTCTTTCAGCTTCCGTTCGAGTTCAACCACCGCGGAAGTGGCGACCAGCCCCTCCTTCCCTGCCGCCGCCACTGCTTTCGAAAGTGCCTTCTTTGCCGCTGCCGGTGACTTGACGGAAGACAAGCCGTACAGCAAAAGTTGGGCTTTGTACCATTCTCCCGTCATAGCGAGCCCCTCGGCGGTAGTAACGGGCTTTTTGTAAGGGTCAGAGGTGGGACCGAGTTGAAGCCAGAGGTCGGAGGGTGACATTCGAAGGTGGTAGTTGATCTTTCGGATTCCGGCTTGCTTCAAATGAAGCCCATGTTTGGCGTCGAACAAGATAGGGGATTCGGCGAGGCTCGCTGGAGGTGGGTAGTCGCGGTGAGCAATGGGAATCTTCATCGATCTGGGGTAGAGAACCGGTGCAAGAGTTTGGGTGTTCTTTAATTCAGCGGGTGGTAGTGAGAGGGACAGAAAAATGCGCTCTCGTAGAATATGCAAAGCTCTGACCTGCACGATGACGCATCGACGACTCGGCGTCGCGAAACACGTGACAAAAAAATTGCACGTCCTTGCGTCGTCCCCGACCATAAGCCAATGGGGGGCCAAGTCGCTCGTAGCGAATGAAGGGTGCAGTTACAGCAACTGTAGGATTTATCACATTAAGAGGAGCGGAAAGTGGGAACTTCGCAGCTCTGGCATCCGCAAATTTTTGAGGTCAGAGTGAGAATCCTGGCCATCCTTGTACAGGTGTTAAGAGTACACATACAAGCCAAGGTTGCGCGATGATCAAACTCAGGGAGGAGACACCCTTCCTTCGATCCTTTGAACCATCTTCTTCAGCGCTTCGACCCCCAGCGCCTTCAGCTGCTCGTTCCTCAAATTTTTCAGCTCATTCCCATGCATCGCAACATCCACCAAGGCTGCTGCTAGAACATCAACCGGAATTTGAAGGGCTGGAAAGAAAGTAAAAAGGGACAAATATCGCTCCTTAATGGGACGGATGAACCAGGGCTTGCAGATGATGACGTCCAGTTTTGATGCATTGGCGGCGGCGAAGGCGTGAAAGCCTTGGATCTTTGCCATCTGCCGAATCTCGCTGCATCAGGAACAGCCTTTGAAGGCGAAGGTTGAGAAGCAGAAAGGGAACGCACGCCAAGCTTTCGCAACGGCGCTGCAAACCAGAGGGAGGCATTTGGATCTTCTGGAATGAGTCTAGAGAGGGAAGTCAGAGATTGCAATACGCGACAAGTTGTAAAGCTCAAACGCACCCTCCGCTTGTAAAAGCCAGTCTGAAAGGTTCACCATTCGCCAGCGGAGGATTCGAAACGACGGCGCGCATCAGAGCCGTTGGGTAACCCACACCGATACGCTCCGCCTCCCTGAGCCCTTCTGGTGTCTGCGTCGGCAACTTTCCTAATGCCCTGCGGGTACTATAAATTAGCAACACTCAAATATCGCGCACCTTCAGAGTCGACATACCAAACAGCACCGCTAGCGCCACTGACCGCCTCGGTAACGCGAGGAGGGTAATCCAGGAACTCTTCTTCCGTAAGAAGCAGAGTAGAGACTTTGGGAGAGTCGGGAGGGAGTTTGAGAGCTCGTCGTGTGAGGACAACAATGCTCGTGACAGCCGGGAGGGAGATAAGACGAGCGAGGGCGTGGCTCCCGGTATTTCCGGTGGCGCCGGTGAGGATGATCTTCATGCGTGTTGAGTACTGAGTACTTATGAGGTGTTGAGAAGCAACGAGCGTCGTAGCGGCTTTCGAGAGTAACGCCGCCTGTCGGCCTTCGGGCTTACTTTCGGGCTCGGGCGTTGAGCTTGAGGGCCCCGGTTCCGGTACACCGGTGCCCGAGAATGTTGTCACGATGAGAACGCAGAAAACAGGCGAGTTTGAAGCAGCGACTCGACCTGAGCCTAATTCTGTTCGATGGCTTTAATGATTCAGACTACATATGATACAGCTTTGTGAACGCAACTTAAATAATACGTTATCAAGGGTGGTGGAAAGTGAAACAGTCGTCTCATTCATTGAGAAGGAAGCTGCTCTAGTCCATGACTTCCATCTGGTGTGCTCCCGAGTCACTCATGCGACAAATCTTGACGTATACGGTCCAGCAGATCAGTCGTACTCCGAGACATAGTCGGTCGACTCTGGTCCTTTCCAAAGGACCCCCGACTGTTTTCCAAAAAATTCAAGATGAATCGACTACCAAAGAAATATTCAGATTCAGATATTTCGGAGGAGTCTTGAAACGGGTTACAGACGTACTTGGCGATTGGGGAGTCACTCGAGAGCAACCTCTGCGGCGCGCCAGTAACCACTCGCAGTTCCACGCCGCCCTTTGCTGAAACATCCATAGATGTTTTTGTCAATTCTTAACGAAAAGAAAATAATAAGGACTGCCTCACCATTCGGCATGGCATCTCGCCATTGTTCCACCGCTTCCAAAGGACAGAGTGTTGGGTCCGCCGAGCCGTAAATCAAGAGCACTCGGGCTGTGATCTTCTGCATCTCCTCAGCCTGGATCTTTGTCCGCAGGAAAAATTGAATAAGGATGGTGATATCGAATGCGGTGTGTCCAGTTCCGTCTGTGATAGTTTTGTGAGGGAGAGTCGCGGAAGGGAACGCTTCTTGGACGTACAACGCCGTTGGAAAGCAAGTTCGCATGCTCTTCGAAGCTCGGGTAGTCTCGTAACCCCAGCAAAGTAGTAGTGATCTATAGAAAAGTTTGAATGAGCAAACTGTACGCTGAAAATCTAGTGACGCACTGATTATGTGTAGCAAGTCCTCCGGGATAGATCCGCTGAAATCTCCGGCACCTTTATTGGCCGAAGCACCAGGTAGCCACTCCGTCATCATGCCCTCAAATACTGCTGGATCTCTGTTAGTGAGGAACATGTCAGATACAATGAGCGCAACATAATGTCCAAATTCTCACTCCTCCATCCAGCACGGCGACACCATGACAACTGCTTTGACCTTGATTGAACAATACCCAGGCTTAAGCAAACTTTAGGAAGTCATATAAAGAGTGATAACGCACTTTTTCTGGATATTTGATCGTCATCAAAGCCGCTGCGTACGCTCCGAGATAGCCCTCCCCCACGACAGAAAAAGTTGCCAGTCCAAGGTGTTCAATAACGCTCACGAGGACTTCTGCATTCTCCTGTGACAGTTGATCGTCAGGATGGATTGTTCATGGGAAACTTCGGAGACCACCTTACCTGTACGGTCCAAGTCTCCCTCTCCTCCGCCTTGGAGCGGCCCATGAATGGTGCGTCGACCGAAATCATGTTGTAACCTCGCCTGAACTTCGTGCAAGACCACTTAACCAGTCATGAGCTAACGGCTTCTGTAGGGCGGTGGAAGCCAACAAACCCGTACTTACTTGCGGTTCAAACGCCGCCAGGCTTGACGTCGACCCGTGGACCCAGAACAGGTTGGGCAACTCGGGATCCAGCTCTCCCGACACCGGCTCTGGTGCATCTTCAAGAAGTATGGAAGGGATTGATCCGTTGATGATGTAGAAAACGGTCCTATGGAGTCGAGTGGGTCAGCCGGTTACCTCTGCCGAGCTAAGCGGGCACTTGTAACTCACATTCGAAAAGCGGGCAGCTCAAGATAAGGCATTTTGATGTGGGGTCGAGAAACAGAAGCTAGAGATTACAGCGGGGAGGGAAAGAGGCGCAGGCGTGCTGACGAGTGCAAGCCGACAGGTTGGCGGTCGCAGACGATCCTTCAGTTGCACATCATGGACTGCGCCGTGAGGTCTCTCTGCGGCATCTTGACACTGGACGTGGGAAAATTGCTTAGTAACGTGTCGCTTTGCCAGAGAAAATCCGTATCCACGAAAACCATTCGCAGCCGTGTCTGCCGGGTTGAGCCGGAAGAAGTCCTCGGTCGTCGCTGTCTGGTTAGACCTTTTCGGGACGAGCTCAGTCGAGGCGGGACCATAGATGAGCATATATCAAAGGAGCCTTGAGATGCGTTCGGTGTATCTCCTCAAGCTCCAGAAACAAGGGCATTCTTGCAAGCGTTGGGCCTTGATTGCGTGGTGTTCTCCCATATACGCAACGCCCATCTGAATCGGCAATTGAGTCAGCCGCGCAAGAAGGCTTCAAAGACAAAACGAGTACCCATGTAGCCTCTAGGCGTTCTTCAAAACGTCCCTGGTCCCCACCAACTCCCGCGACTTTTTCTCTTCTTCACCTCCCAAGCTGACCTTCGCCACACCCAGATTCAACCCCTCCAACAACACACACGCCTGACAAAGCTCCTGACTCGTCAAACTTCCGCATCTTGTGCAGGTCTCTGAAAAGCACAAAAGGACGTTAAAAACATGAGCCTGAAAGCGGGCGCCCGAAAGGACAAACTTTGTATCGGCCTCGATTTGATGGTAAGGCCCTTCTGTTCTATCCCCTCGTCAATCCCAGAAGCGTTGCGGCCGTTGAGTTTCAGAGAGGCGGCCATGGCTTCTCCGGAATAGATCTGGGGCACAGCGTAAGATAACGTTCAGATGAGGTAAACCCACAGCAGCGAAGGAAAACTCACTATATCGACGATGGCGGAAGGCCTTACCGACTCCAAATCTTTGACTAAAGCTCTCGCATGGCCTCGATACGCCGTGGGGCTATAGATGCATTCGGTGGAGTGGTAATCAAGTTTCTGAGCGCAAAAGTTTCGCATCAGCCTTGCCATTCACGTTTTGAATCTATGAGGTCTGAGTAGTTCACCTTGAAGTAGGCATACATGACGATCTCCTTCTCGTAGGTATACTTGAACGGCTTGCTCCTCTTTATTGTCCTCGGTAATGCGTCGGGCCCGTCCTCCTCTAATGGTGGGAGATCAGCTCCGGTGGTGATGGCGGTACAACGCTCTAAGCGGGAGATATCTCCTCGAAGAACTGATGGGATTGATATTTAATGTCAGTGTATGTTCAAAAGATGAGGCAAATTGAGCGAGGAAGGGCAAGCGATTTTTGTTGGATATGACTGACCATTCATCAAAACAGTCTCCGCAACATCGTCCGCATTGTGACCGGTGACGACGTGATCTACGGTAAGAAGTACGGCTCCCCTGTCGAGGGCTTGACGCCGGAAGACTCCGCAATAGGTGCCTGCAGAAGACATGGGGCATCAGTTTGTGCTCTGAAGCTACGCAAAGTTCCAGAAAAAAAGGGGACGAACAGTTCCCCTTCTTTCCAATTTCTCCTACAACTTTGTCCATTGTCCACCCGTTATACAATGTCGAATAAGACAAGATTTTGAGCGGCAGGCCATACTGGATCGCGTTCCGCTTCACAGTCTGATATCAGTGAAAGGGTTAGCTCTGGTTTCCAGTATCGAAATGAGAGATTCGGGGGAAGAGACAAACGTCGAGACTGGCATCACGATACCCTGAGATGCCTTCGTCGATGGAGAGAAGACAAAGGTCAAGGCCGTATGAATAGCGCTCGTTGAGAAGCGTCATTATGTGCGCCAATACCGTTGAGTCTGAAGATTTGGTCAAGAGGAGTCAGTAAAGGCGTGAATTCACTGGGCAGGGACGATGTGCAAGAAAGACTGAGGAACAGTGGCGTCGCGCGAAGGGACCGCGTCTGCCACACTCTCTCCACCATAGATGGAGGGTCGAGCCAACGCCGTCTCGTCAGCTGAGTTCAGCTAGCTTTTCCGCTCCTCTTCTGCGTTCGTCGTCCTTCCGCCGTCCCTCGATCCATCGTCGCCAGCTCGTGCACTCACCTTTTCCGCCACTGGCGCCGATAGCAACTCTCTCCCCCTTCTTGAAAAGTCCTCCCTTTCCTTTTCCTTTCGCATCCCGACTCCCCTGTCCGCTACCCTCGGCCTGTCCGTAGCCCATGATGGCATGATGGATTTCCGTTTCGAAGACTTCGAAGAAGCACTCTTTGCAGACTGGCTGGAGTGTTTTAGGTCGCCTTAGGATCGCTCGTGCTGGTGAGGAAGCTGGACAGAGAGTACAGGGCGCCATGGGGTGTTGAAGGCGGGAACGCGTGCGTTGCTGATGGGAAAGAGAAAGGCGCGGTATTCGTGCGCGTAGGGACCGAGCTCGTGACGCCCCACCTGCCTTCGCCTTTCTACAATTTCACCTCTCCATCAGTCGCAGTGAACGAGCAACAAGTATCTTGGTCGATATTTGGGACGTCGCTTCGTCGCGTGCGTTACTCCGCGTGCTCTGCTACGACTTGGTGTTGCTCGGAGTTCGAACCCGGTGGCGCTGAGCGTGGGGCACGACAAAGCAGTGAGTACCTTTACACTGTCACCATGCTGTCAACAATCACTGACCCCACATCAGAGCTTCTCTTTTTCTAGGACCCGCTTCAGCGCGTCTGCGCCCCACCACCAGCTAGCGCAAGTCACGCTCACCGACTTGACTAAGGATGGGCGACGACCCGACTTCCAGCGCCCTCATCCGCTTCCGACTCTCCCACATTGACGTCGTTACCAAAGCTGCGGCGCCAACAAGCAACTTTGAGACTCGCACGTCGCCATTCTCTCCGAAGGGCACCAGACTCGGAGCGGTGCCAACGATCAGGATATTTGGAGCGACGGATAGAGGACAGAGAGTGGTTGCTCATGTGCATGGGGCATTCCCGTATGTCTTCATCGAGTACAAGGGCAAGCTGGACCCGGACAGCAGTAAGTTTCAGTCCGCGAGTCGTGCTGCGAAGCTGGGGCCACGAAAGGTAGAGCTAATGACTGCTTCTATTGAAAATTGCAGTCAACTCCTACAGTCTTCGTCTAGGGAAAGCCTTGAACAGCGCCCTCGCCGTTTCCTTCCCCAACCGCTTCAAGTCCTCCAACTCCCCACCCCCACAATATGTCGCCTTCGTCGTTCCAGCGAAAGGAATCCCATTCTACGGCTACTCGGTCGGCTACAAGACCTACCTCAAAATCTACGCTGTCAATCCACGACATACGAAGAAGATGAGCGACGTTTTGAGGAGTGGGGCGTTGATGAATCAGACCAAATTCGAAGTCTACGAGGATCATATCGCGTTTTTGTTGCAGTTCATGTTAGATTTGGGGCTCTATGGGTGTGGATGGGTCTATGTGAAGGAATGCCTGTTTCGAAATCCGCTACCAGGTGCGTGCAGGGAGCGAAAGTGAGCTTTGCGGAACGCCACCCACTAATATTCATTCCAAACTTTCCAAACTCTCCCAGACCACATTTCCCTTCCCTCAGATACTTATGCCCCACCCTCTCACATTCTTGGTCCATTCACCTCCCGCCTCTACGACTCTCTCACCGTCCCCCCAAATCTCCTCCACCCAACCTCAGGAGCCGCGCCTCCAAAAAACTCACATTGCCCACTCGAAATCGACCTTCATGTCGGGTCTATTCTTAATCGTCTCGTCACCCCAGAACGAACTCTTCATCACGACTTCCACTCTCCTGTCGATAATCCAAATATTTTCGTCGGAGGAGAAAAGGTCAAATTGGTGGACTCCGTGAGGGAGCTTTGGGAAGATGAGCGGAAGCGAAGAGAAGCAAGAGGCGAGAAAGGACCTACCGATTCGCAGCAGGATGATGAGGACAAGAGGGATTGGGATACGAGAGATCCGGCGGTGTCCATCTGGCAGTCGGAAGACGACCTCAGAGATCGACTTGCTACTATCGCCGACTCCGACCTTAATGCTTGGCGAAGCAAACACGCTGGTCTCAATACGGAAGGGAAGCCAAGAAAAGAACCAGAGCTGGAAAAATGGGTGGAGGAAGAGATGAGGGGTAGGGGAGTCAAGAAAGGGTGGTTGGCGATGATCAAGACGACGTACGAGCAAGTTGACGCGGTTTTTCACGAACGGTGGGAGAAAGACGAAAGGGAGGAATACGTTTTTGCGGCGTGGGCGATCAAGGGATTGGGGCCTCGAGCGGGAGCGGGAGCGGCTGCGAGCAAGCCATCGGTGAGAGGAAAGGAAAGGGAGCGATCAGAGACGGCGGATGTGGAGGGAGATTTCGACGTCACCATACTTCAAAAACCCTCGCCGGCACGATCTCAACTTTTGACTGGCCTCCCTCATAATTCAGACAACTCGGATCTTGAACCTGACGACTTGGCGAATTATTTTGACGACGAGGATGAGGACGCTTCGTCGATGCCTCGGCCGACGCAACAACAAAGTAGGAGGAGGCTGGATAGAGAGGAGAAGATTACAAGAGAGGGAATCGATGGGGAGGTGTCTGATGAGATTGAGGATTTTGAGGAAGAGGAGGTCGAGGAGCGTAGGAGTTCAGAAGAGGCCGACTGGGGGAGAGAGACAAAGAGGTCAAAAATCGACTCAACTGCCGAGTAGGTCCAAATCATTGGCTTCAATTTTTTTTTTTGCTCACATGTCTCCAAACTTTTCGCAGGAAAGCTCGCTCAAAGTCTCTCTCGCGCCCTCCAAATCCCTCACCTTCTCCATCTCCGCCGCCAACTCCACCACCTCGACCTATCTATGACGCGAGACTTGCGACTACTAAGTACAACCCATTCGCAAGTCCCACCAAGGGAGTTCGAGTTCGGTTCGCGAATGGCACCCTTCCAGAACCTGTCCTTCCTTCCGACTCTGAAGATGAAAACGAACCGAACAAAGATATGCTCAATCCCGAAACGGGCCATCAAAACGGAGACTTTGATGCACCAACGTACACCTCAATTTCAGGCTCAGGAAGTCCCGCCGAACCTCGACCTCTACTAGATCCTCAGAACGAGAGTGCGGTGCACGATTCGTTTTCGGATCTCCCTTCCGATACATTTGACGACGAATACAACCCAACTCCAACTATGATCGAGATGGATCCTGGACCGGATAGGATTCCAAGGCAACTGAGGAGTTTCGTGGATGGGATGGACGAGGAGAGCAGCAGCGGTGAGGGGGAGGATTTCGTGATGAAGGGGAAAGAACCGCAAGAGTCTGTCCACAATTCCCCGACAAAATTTGATGAATCTGGAACGGCCACGACGCAGGAAGATGGGAGCGGTGACGATCGCGTAGATGCGACTCCGCAAGCAACGCCTGGTCCAACGCCATTGTCCAACACTTCAACTTCTCAGCCGCTTCCTACTCCTACGCCACTTTCCAATGGCTCCTCGACTTCACAACCAGTTCCCGGCTTCACCCCACTGTCGACTGACTCGTCGAATCGTAAATCACATACCTGCCGTTTCCTTGAGAGAGCCACGGCTGAGTACAATACTTTACAGCTTCCGCCCCGCTACAACAGCGCGCCTCCGATTATCCTCTCTCCAAAACGTCCTTCGTCTACGCTCCGCTTCCTCCCACCTCCGCCGATCTGCTCTCTACCATAGAATCCTACTCTCGCCCTCAAGTTGTCTACACACAGGCGCACTACAGTAATCCGAAAGACGTACCGAGTAGATCGATGGAGTATGGTGGAAGGAGCTTCACTGTTCCCGGAGTTGGGATTGGCTGGGTAAAGGAGTTTGGACATTGGGGAGAAGCGGAGCGGAAAAAGAAGGAGAAGGAGAGCGTGAGAGGGAGGGGGAGGGGGAGGGGTGGGAAGTGGGAATGGAC
>JASZXU010000716.1:0-15365 GCA_035521515.1 Phenoliferia sp. Uapishka_3 | reverse complement strand
AATATGACGCTGACTTCTTTCTTACTTTGCAGTACCATTCCCCCACCCCACGACAGTGTTTAGCTCTACATGCCTACTGCCCGGGCTTGGCGATGCTTACAATGAAGGGCGCGATGAACTCCAGCGCTGTGTTCGACACTGGCGAGTTTGCGATCTGGGAGTAGTCTCCGAATCCGTCGACATAGTTGTACTTCATTATGAAAACTTGGCAAATCAAGCACGCGATACTCAGGAGGGTGAGACACCAGACCAGCGACTTTAACCAGAGGGCGTCCTTCGTGAAGGTCCGACTGCAGCGAGATATCGAATCAGTACAGAGACAAAGATGTTGGAGCTGGAGGACAGCTCACCTGTACTCAACCGACTGTTTAGATGGCTCCCATTAGACTCGAGACTACATATAGTGAAGCAGGAAAGATGCTCACCTGGGCCTGCAATAAAGTAGCAAAAAGGGTCTCAGCATCGTGGGCATTCAAATTACCAACAAGTCACGGACCAATACGACACCGCCGAGCAGCATCGATAGTAACACTCCATATACAGTCGGAGCTGCAAGAACTTCCTCCTTCAGTAACGTTGTCAGAAGCCAGACGAAAAGTTTCCCGCTCACCAATCGTATCGATCTCAGACTGAGTCACGGCTTTGAGGCGAGAAACATCAGCTGGAGGTCACTCAGCATTTCAAAACGAGATTGCGAACAAAACACGGAAGACAGCATTAGTGAGGCTCGAGTGGGCTGACGGTGGCGACCGAGGGCGACTGCTTTAGACCGTAGACGCGATGAGTCGGGGCGACAGCAGCGGTAGGGTTGGCGGCAGGGAGTGGCCAATGTTGGTTTTAATTGAGCTTTGTCAAGAAAGAAATTCATTTCGCATGGAAAACAGACGGACGTACGACGTTCGGGGACCGTCGGCCTGCAAGGGGTTTCGACCCTTTCAGAGTTCGACGCTCTCACGCCGAAAACGCTTCGAGGCGCATCTGGCCGCCGGCAGGGCAGCAGAAGCGAGAGAAACCTCACGCAGTGGAGTTCTATATCTGAGAACACAGAATCCGCAGAACCTACAGACCCTCGCGAAAGGAGTAGGTAGACCTCGTAAGCTGCATGTGAGCGCTTGAGCCACGATGTCAGAACTTCTCACCGCAGCTAGTGCGTTCATCTCTTTAGTACGAGATAGTTTTAATTCTACTAGCGCCTCCAATATAACGGTCAGATTGCGTCAGAAGCTTGAGTCTTTCGAGCTCGAAATCTCCGGGGCTCTCTCCCTCACGCTATTAGGAAGCGCTCCCTCCGACTCTGGATTGATACATTCCTGTTATGCTGGAGGCCCTTCTTGCTCATTCCGAAGTTCCTGACGCTTCCACTTTTTGCTCGGTCGCGAGCCGCACATATTCTCTCGCGTGCGCTTTGAGCTCGCGCCCCTGGCACGCTCTGTCCTGGTCCTCCTTCTGCGAGCCGGCAGGTGGCCGCCGAAGGATTCCGAAGCAAACGGCAGCGACAGACACGAGTCGCACGAGGAGTCGGCCGGCCAAATCACACGCGTGGCCAGTCAAAGCGCAAGTTCAGCGACACCGCCGTCGACCGCCAATCTCTTTTCCTCTTCAAGAGCTACCGTCCCCTTCCTTCCTTCCTTCCATCCTCACCACTCCCTCTCTTTCTACCACATTTAATATCCACACACTCTTTTCTTTACCCATGCGATTCGTTTCCTCCGTCGCACTTGCGACGTCCCTCGCCGTCGCCTCCGTCAACGCTTCTTTCATCAAGGAGCGCTCACCCAGTCGCAACATCCCTGCTATCGTCGACCCGGTCCTCAAGAACTTCGGATTCGACTCGTCCGATATTCAGACCATCGCCAAGCCCAACGCTGCCGACCGAGGTCCCGTCAACAGCTTCTGGTCTTCTTGGCTCCAGTGGCGGCTCAAGGTTCGTTTCATCCAGTCTCTCACACTTCGCTCTTCAGTCAGCTGATCTATATGATATGATACAGTACGAGCTCACTAGCCACCCTGCGCCTCAATCTGCTGCCTTTGAGTCATGGAAGACGTTTAAGGCAAACGTGAGCCTGCTCTCGAGTTGATTTGTAGAGATTATATGGCTTCTGACTCCCAGACTTCGATTTCCAGGGTGTCAACCTTGTGAGCCTGCTATCGACTTTGTTTTTTGAAGATTATCCGGCTTCTGACTCCCAGACTTCGATTTACAGGGTGCTTGGATGGAGATTGAGTATGTCAGCGGTGATCGCGAATCCACGGAGACATTCTAATTTCTTGCCCTTTTAGAATCACTTACGCTCCAGGTGTCATCCCGGACGCTTACGTTGACGAGTGGACCTGGTGAGTATCTCGGTCTCATGGTACGGATCTGTTTCCGTGCTGAATGGATTCGTCTGTTAGGTGCGAGGCCGTCGGAACAGATGTCTGTGGCCGTACGTCTCAATCTTTCGTAGTTCGCACTTGCGCTCAGCATCACATCACTATACAGCTGTACTCGAGGCTCACTATGCCTCTTATATCACGACTAAGGACATTGTGATTTTGATTTGATTCACTGATGATTGCGCCACGCACTGAAAATTTTCCTTCGCGGCCTGCAGGACAAGGTCGCCAAGTAAGTCTAGCACCCACCCTTGAGCACAATGACAAAGGATTACACACTGACACTTGGACTTGCAGGTACGGTGTCAATACTCTCCGTATCGCCATGAGTAAGTCGGCCTTCTGGCCTTTTTTGCCTACCGTCTCTCAAGCTCGATTCTTACCGAGCCCCCTGCTTCTCTTTCTCCCCTTGTAGCCTACGCCGCCTTCTATGCTGTTCCAGGATCCAAGCTCTACACGGGCAACCAGCTCAAATACGTAAGCAAGGTAGCTGAGTACGCGATCAACACCTACGGCATGCAGTGAGTACAGCGGTTTTCGTTTTTCAGCTCCTTCAGACTTATCCAGCCTTCCTTAGCGTTGTTCTCGGTCTGCATAGTCTGCCAGGTGGGGTTAACGACCTCGAGATTGGAGAGGCTTCCGGTCACCTTGTGAGTTCTAGGCGTCCTCAAATTCAGAGCGGATTATCTGACCTCTTCCTTCTATCAGAACTGGTGGTACAACAGTACCAACTACGACGCAAGTTTGACTGTCGTGAGCAAACTTCTGGATTTCATCGAGGCGTCCCCCAACTCTGCAGCCTACACCGTCTCTCCTATCAACGAGGTGCGCCAACAAATGTCTCCCTAACCCAGAGTCTTAAGCTAATCCTGGCATCCTTGAAAGCCATGCGACAACCCCGAGTACCTGTTCACCACCACTGCTATCTCATACCCGGACGGCGTCAATTACATCAACTCGTACTACCGCGCCATCTACCAGATGATGCAGGACCGGGCAATGGGCAACACTCTCATGCTTTCTGACGCTTACGTGAGTTCGCTTCCCGCAAGAAAGTGTTCACGAGGGGTCTTCTAGGAAAAACGCTGATGCTTCCCTGCTCAGATGGGTACCTCGTGAGTATTTGTCGCCTTTTCCAGCCTACGAGCCTGCTGACCTCGCGACGTTCGCAGCTACTGGGCTCCCTTCTGGCCAGCAGACTCGAACATCGCTTTCGACACTCACAAGTGTCAGTTTTGACTTCCTAGCTTCTAAATGGATCCTCACTGACGGTTCTTAAAATCTGCAGACTACTTGTAAGTTTGAGAGCCTCATTGAAAAGCGCAAACCGCCGAAGGATGAGGACTGACAGATGCTCACTGCTTTAGCGAGCCCACTGGTATCACCGGTTACGATATCGTGAGCCTCTTAATTTCCTGCACGACGCTCCAAGCTTACAGATGTATCATGCGTTAGCCAACTCTCGCTTGCGCCGCCGCCAAGAACGCCACCACCTCGTTCCCTGTTTTCGTTGGAGAATTGTGAGTCGTTTGCCGCTCAAATCTCCAGAATGTAGCTACTCCGACTGACGGTCACTTCTCACCTCACCTCACCTTAAAGCGCCGCAATGGCCACTGAGAACAACACTCTTGCTGAACGAGCCCAAATTGTACAGACTGAAATCTACGCTTGGTCGAAATACCTTTCAGGAGGTACCTTCTGGAACTTGAAGTACGGTGGCAATGCTACTGTCAGTTTTCCTCCCCCTCAGCATATTTAGGTACTCGACTGATGTTCTTTCCATTTCCTAGGCTGCCGGTGAAGGCTCCGCTGTAAGTCATTTATCTTGTAAATTTTTCAGCTTACTTGACGCTCACTCCAATCGTGCTGATGAATAGGCGGACTACTGGGCATACGAAAACCTCATCGACGGAGGTGCCCTTAACCTCGGAGGAGTCCTCACTCACGTTTACAAGGACTGCTAAACCACATTGACATTATAATCACATCCGCATTTGCTCTTTACCCTCATCGAAGATACCCCATCAACTTCATAGATTTTGGCTTAGTTTTTCTGCGAATGATACACCTTAATACCTGGAACTATTTCGGCGACGGCGTTGCTTTCAGATGTCAATCCTGAAATTGGGAGACGCTGCCTGCAATCAAGGCGCCTTGCATAGTTTTACATTGCGTTCTACGATACAGAAAACCTCATAGGTCAGCGTGTAAGCTGGTAATTAACCAGGGGACATGTTCAAGGAAGTCCGAGAGCAGTTTTTAGCGAAAGGCTTCCAGGACACTAAGATCAATTACATAGGTACACGATAAACACTGGAAAACAGACGACGAAAGTACAAACGGTGCAAATAGGTGTTTTCACAACCAGGCAGCCCACATCGGCTCCATCCTTCCCAATGCCTGCAAGCTCGAAGCTTGGATGAGCAGCTCGAGCACCGATTGATTCACCGGTACCGTCGCACTCGGCGGCTTTTCTCGCTCCATCTGGTAGCGCGAAGGTATGAGATTTGAGATTTGGAAATCCAAAGGGTGCGAAAAACTCACCTTGCAGCTCATCACGGCGGCACGGCGTACGACTGCGTCAACGTTGTTCAAAACGAGTTCACGAATCGACGCGCGAGGATCCGTCTTAGCGATCTGAGTCCAAATGACCACCTCTTCCCTAACAAAGATGCTCAGACGATGCTCGAGATCAAACTGAGGAAGCAGGTCATGTCAGGACTCGGGCAGCGGGTGGAATGAACAAAATCTTGCAAGCGCACCTCGGATTCTGTCAAGCAGCGAGCGATAGCAAGCATTGAAGAGGTGAGTAGGCCTTCTGTTCCGATTGGGGTGATGAAACGTTGTAGGTTGGGAGTGAATCTGAAAGGAACAGCCTCTGTGTTGACGAATTCGGGCTTGTTGGGGACGATGGCTTTGATAGTGAGGTCAGTAAAGCGTCGGCCAGCATCATGCAGGGAGGGCAGCTCACAAGGAAGCATGTCCGAAGTGTACATCTTTCCGCTCGAGCGAGAGATGTGGATACGGGAGGGGACTCGAGCTCCCATGCTCATAACGTAGGTGGCGAAGATGAAAGACGCCATCTGAAGCGTCATCTGTTTGCGGATGTGCCAGAGCTCGCTCGGACTCTGCATTGTCTTGATCATGTACTAAATATGTGTAGCAGGTTAGACGAGAGACCACAAGGGGCGAAGAAAAAGACTTGCGTTCTTCAAAAGGTCGTCCGGGACCATCTTCGTTCGAATCTCCTCCGCAATGTCTTGACGGCCATTCCAAATCTCCTGGCGCTGATCAATGAGTGGTTAGCATTCAGAGTTGCAGAGAATGAAGGAGTGCTTTTCACTTACTCCGAGAGGCGGGTTTTGTCGATGGAGGAACCGAAGTTTCTCGGTGTGAGTGAGGATTGGCTCCTCTTTCTGCATGCCCTTCGACTCGCAGTACAGCTCGTAGATGTCTTGAAGACTGGTGACAGAAGCATCGTTTTCGACAAGCCGAACTCCGGGCGCAAGAGGTACGACGATTGGAATATGGAAGAAGAGATTGCGCTTCCTGCTCTCTTTCCGAGTAGCGAGAGGACTGACGAGACGAGAAAAAATTAGCGAAGAGACTGAGTTCCCCGACGACAGGATCGTACCAGTTGAGCATGCGGAAGAGCTGCATGATGCGTTCCTCGCGTCGAGACGTGCGGACAGAGGGCACCTGGATCGCAAAGCGGTGGACGCTGCCGTCGTGACCAAGGATAGTGAGTCGGCGGAAATAGGTGCCGTGAGAGCGCGTAACGTCGAACTTGTTGGCGAAATGGCTGATGCGGACGTAGTGAGCGTTGTTGTCCTCGTGCTGCAAAGGTATGAAGATCAGCAGACGTCGAAGAGCAGGGGCGGGAAAGACACACCTTCAAGTATTGACCGGGGACCTCGATTTCGTCGAATTTCTGATACTGGAACTCGACAAGCCAGTGACTGACGATCTCGAGATTGGACTTTTTCGCCCGCTTGTTGAGGAGAGACTCGTATCGATCTCGCCAGGCCTGGAGGCGCTCGACGTAATCTCGGAGGGTTGGCTTGGAGGTCAAGAAATCACTTTCGAATTGAGACTGTTACGAAGGTGCAGGGTCAGCTCAAGTTATGGATGAAGCTTGAATAGAGCGAACCTTGACTGCTGCTGGATGCAAGTTCTCGGCGAAGCGAGCGACGTTTGAAGTTGTAGACTCGGCCAGCAGGCCATCATCTGTCGGGTGCTGAGCGCGGATGACGTATTGCTGCAAAGAGAACGATCAGCAAGAAGCTGGAAGTGCAGAAAGACAATTGAAAGCTGACCTGCAGGGCGTCCGAAAGCAACGCGCTGACAAGACGGTAGATGTCTTCGTCTGGGCCTGGCTTGAAGCGAGTGGCGACCTGATCGACAATCATCTCCATGGAGAGGGCAAGAAGTGGGAAGGCAGTCTTCAAGATCGACATGATCTCGTCGACGTGCTCCCACGGATAGCGACCACCGTTTGCAGCGTTTGGGTGCGAGCCAGGTGCAAGGCCGCCAGGCAAGCCAGGCGCCTCATTCGTAGCCATGGTGGTGTCTCCATCGGCTCCAGCCACCTCCGCTGCAGCAGCGGCCTCGGCAGCGCGAATCGCAGCGGCACGAGCCGTCTGTTGGGCGTGCTGGCGCTTCTGCATAGTGAGATCCTCGCGCATCGTTCGGAGTTGGAAGAAGAGTGACTGGAAAGGAGAGTAAGCATCGATAAGTGAAGCGAGAAAATAGAGAGAATTTCGTTACCTGAGGGAATGTCTTCGCGATCTTCATCAAGATGATGCGAGCGTATCGAGCTTCGCGGGACGACAGCGTCATGAGCAATTGCGGAATGAACGTGATCCAGTACCAGGTCGGTACCTCGCCCTTGTAGTTGTCGAAAGCCTTCGAGACGGTTCCGGCGGCATCGTCGAGACTGAGAAGCCATAGGATCCGGACGAGCAGCTTGCGAACCTTCGCACTCTTGTACAGGCCGGCGGCTTGAAGGTAACAGCTGACGGCGTTGGCGGCGATGGTGAGATCGTGAGGCTGCTCCTTGTACATGCGATCGTGGTATTCTCCCCACTCAGCCCACGCCTTTGCGAAGCCCATGTCCATCGAGACCGCCAAGTTGAAAGTTTGGTTTGCCTCTTCGTGCAGGTGAAGTTTGGCGAGGAACATTCCCTTGAGCGTAAAGAATTCCGCCTTTTGACCGGCATTGAAGTACATCAAGTTCGTGTTGTTGATGACTTCGAGTCCGCTCGAAAGTTCTGCTGCGTTCTGGTAGTGGCACTTGGCCTGCTCGCGAAGCTTGAGGAACGCCTCCTGGATCTCGATGTTGGGAAGCGTGTAGATCTTGGTGAGGGAGGTGATGCAAACTTCGTTCAGATGATGCTTTCGGGCGACGTGAGCGAAGCGATTGATGATCCAGGCCGTTTCGTGATAGCCTCGGTACGCGAAGGACGAAGAACCGCCGTTTACGCCACCGGAAGCGGCAGCGGGAGTGACGAGCGGGAGGTACGCTTTGTTGACCGCTGAGAAGACGTGCTGGCGCCAAGCGACGAGGTCACTCCAGACGTTAATGTCGTCCCAGAGATTCGGCAAGCGATCGCGCCATGTTCCAAGGATGCTCTTGAGCTCTTGAGAACGACTGTCCAAGTTGCCCTGGTTTGTGCCGGCGAGGCTGGCGAAGATTTGCTGCGCTTCTTGAAGCTCAACGAATTGCTGGAAGACTTGGAGAAGGGGTACGTGGGCCTGCGAGACGATGTCGGGAAGGTAGTACCACTTGCGAAGCGAAAGTTGTATTCCTTCGTCGCACAGCTTGTTGAACAGCTTTTTGGCGCTTCCATCCTCTGGCGGCTTCGACGATTGGGCCTTGAGAAGCGCAAGGTACGCTTCGAAGATGCGGCGGCGAGGCGTAGCCACAGGACTCATCGCGTCGATGCTCGATTCGACGGTTTCGCGGTCGAGACTCCAGTCGGATAATCGCCAGGCGCATTCGAGGAGCAGCTCCTTATTGCCTTCATTCTTGGCGAGGCTGTAAAGAAGAGGTATATCAGTAAGGGAAAGAAGCGACTGAAGGGAAGGAACAAACTCGGCAAGTACGTCCCACTTAGCAACAGAAGATGTTAGAAAAGTGTCACAACTTCGGCTCAGAAAAAGAAAGGGCTCACCTGTTGGAGTTTTTGAGCGGTGATGATCCAGTGGTCTTCCCAAAGGGCCATCTCGGCTTCGGAGAAAGGCAGAACGCCACTTCGAGCGGTGATTTGCGCAGACTCGTAGAGCACCTGCGCCTGTCCCCACTGTCCAATCTGCTCCCAGCTGAGGAAACATGATTCCGTTAGCTTTGAAACTCAAACAAAGCATTCAACAGCACTCACCTGATCGCAGCATTCGTCTCGTTGTAACCAGCGCGTCGGCGCCAAAGGCCGTAAAGGAGATCATCCTCGCTGAGCTCGCTGTAGGTCTCAGCCAAAGCGTCCATCGTAGTGTCACGGATGCTCTCTTCCTCCTTCGGGTTCTCGAGACCTTCCTGCAGAAGCTCGATCCCGATGTGCCAAGCGTTGAAAGTCTTACCGAGGTATCGAATGAGGTGTGGCGGAAGGGAAAGAGTTGGCGAGCACGCGAGGGCGCCAGCGAGGAGGGTTTGGATCGCATTTGGTCGACGGTCGACGCTCTTGAGGTGGAATTCTTTTGTGAGAAGTCCGATGATGAAGCGGGTGACGTCGAGTTGATCCCGACGACCGAGCGCAGCCCACGCCGATTTGAACGTTGAAACCCAGACAGCTTGCGTCGCCGCCGGGTCAGCGTAAAGCAGCTTGCGAGCGGCTCCAAGCAAGTCGCCGGTGGTGTAGGCCTCGAGTTGCTGCACGAATGCGGTCGGCTCGCCGGCGATAGGTGTCGCAGATCGGGTGAAGAGGGCGTCTTTCGTGTCGACGGCTCCGAGCACGAGATCCAGAGCCTGGTGTACCCAGTAGGTGTCACCGAGAGGTTCCCAGCTCTGGACACCGAGAACGAAATGAAGCCGGCTGAAGAGGCCAGTCGCGAGACTTTTGTCGAAGACGTCCAGGAATTTTGACCGAATGATGGGGTCTCGGATGCGGCATCCAAGGAGGAAGGCTGGCTCGAGTTTGACGGTGAGGTCGGTCCTGGCGAGGGTGGGGTCGGAGTAGATGTCGAGGATGAGAGTGAGGAAATCTTTTTGAAGTGTCTCGCTGTTGCGAGATTCAAACGACATCATCTTGAGGAGGATACCGGCCTTCTCCTTGTTGGTCGGGAACTGCTCCTCCTTCTCGATGACCCACTTGCGAGTCATTTGGAGCAGGAATCGGCAAACGTCGAGGTTGGAAGATTTTTCGACGAGTTGTACGATGGCGCTGAGGAACCACCGTCGTTGATCGCCGAGGAAGGAGACGCGCTGTCGAAGAACTTCGAGACTGCTAACGAGCAGGCGAAGTTGGGGGTCACCCGATGAGACTGGAGCGGCGGCGCTAATGTGGTCCTTCGTGTAGCGGGAGAAGACGCGGATGAGCGGCTGAATGAAATGGTCGATCGCCTCGGGGGTCGTCTTCGACCACGCTTGCAAGATCATCATGGTTCCAGAAAGGCTGTTCATCGACCTCAGGCTTTCGTCGATCGTCGTCTTCGCCCAAGTAAAGAAGCTGTCGACGTCGGCTCGAGCCTCAGGTGAAAGGTCGGACTCGGCTATGTTGCGAGGCAAAGCGTCGAAGATGCGTTCCAGAAGGGGACGAAGGGCGAGGTGGAGGCGAGACTCGAGGCCGGCAAAGCCCTTCTCGACGATTTGATGGACTATGAAAGATGAACTTTAGCTTTGAACCTTGCTTGACGAGAAGGAAATGAGCTTACGAGGGGTGATGTTGGCAATAACCCACTCCGCTGGCTTGTACGAAGCGACAACAACCAGAACCTCTGCCGAGTTGCAGAGCGCCACCAAAGTCTCTTCGGAGACTTCGTTGTGAGCGTACTGCCTCGAGAAGAAGTGAAGCTTGACGTTCGTCTCGCTCCAGACTCCTGGTGCGATGAGCTCCTTGAGCAATGCGAGCGCTCTGGAGACAATGTTGTTTCGCGAGACAGCTTCGGGCGACTGAGCGATGAACCGCAGGAGGTTGTTGACGATTTGGTCTCTGAGGTTTGGCGGTACCGACCACTGCGAGCTGGGCCCATTGCTCGTAGCTGAAGGTGCAATCGAAACTGCTCGGTCGGCTTGTCGTCCTCGTCGCGGCGACTTCTCGACTTCTTCGACCGCCGGCGTCACCGCCAAATCGAGGTCCATCTTCGTGTCCTCGAGCACCTTCGCTTTGTCCTCACCCTGAATGCGCTTTGTCTCCCACTTAAGGATGAGCTCGATGACATCCAGAGTTCCGGTCCTCGAGTCTGCGGTGACGGATGCGCCCGAATTGAGTTTGGCGAGTGAGGCGACAATGAGAGGTACGAAGAGTTCCCGGAATGGGTAAAAGAGGTCGGCGTGGCGGACCAGTAGCTGGTAGACGTTGATCATCTGGGCAAGAGATGCCGATTCGTCAAGTAGGATCTTGCGGGTCCACTTGGCCCACTGAAGAGGCGAACTCTCCTGGACCGTCGCTGGTCGGGAGAGGAAAGCGGCGGTGAGGACGTCGAGGGCTTCCCGAACCATCGCTCGAGCTTCCGGCTGGTGCGATTTGAGCAGGCCGGTGTAGATCTGGATGAGGATCTTGAAGGGCGAGTCGTATTGCTCAAGGAAGACGGCGATGAGGAGGTAGGCGGCCTGAGTGACGGTGATGTCGTCGAAGCGCATGCTGACCCATCCAAACTTGATTACGTCCTTCTTGTTCTCGACGACAAGCTCCGAGCGAGCTCGGATGACGAGAGTGCTCATATGGCCTGGAGGAATGCATGTGGATTAGTGATTGCGATCGTGAGGTCGGTCAATTGAAAACATACAAAGCTCAATTCGCAGGGCCTCATCATCGAAGGTCGCTCCATCAACCGGTTGGGTGAGGAGCGGCTGCCAGAGCTTGAGGTGTAGCTTATTGAGGAAGTCGGGGTCCACTAACTCAGCTTCCTGTGAATTGGAAAGCCCGGTGAGTGGAAGCTCGTCACGAGAGAATTAGAGCGGCGTACGTCTGGACGAGCAAAAGCAATGAGGAGCATCGGATTGATGAGGATCCGAAGGGCGGCGGTTTTGTGGGCCTGCGAGTCGGAAGTCAGTAAGGAGCAGTGTGCTATTGGAAGTCGAACGTACCTTCGACACCGCCGTGTTTTCGAAGATCTCGATGAAACGGTCGAGGATTCGCAATTTGAAGGCGACATCGGTGGTGAGTGCTACCCGCTTGTTCAAGAATCTCGAGAGAGCGACGTGGTTCGCTGGAAGATTGCGAAGTCAGCTTATCTTGTCATCTGGGCATGAAGATATGAAGATATGAATCAAAAGAGCACTCACAGGAGTTGAAGTAGGTGTAGACGTCTACAATGTGGAAAAGCAGATCCACATGCTCCGCCTGCTCAAGGTACGCCACAAAGATATCGAGTACGACAGCATCTTCCCGTAGCTGTTGGAAGTGCGCGTCGCCATCTCCCGACAAGCGTCTTCGCCGAATAGCCGATACCCATCGCTCGATGAGCTGGTTGAGTACTGGCGGGCACTTGACGATCCAATCCGGCTCAACAGCGATGAGCTCCTTGATGACAAGAGCGGCGTGGTACCCGAGGTCTCCCTCGGTGGCGAAAGCGGCAGGGAAGAGGTCGGCGGCGTTCGCGGCGATGTGTGCTCGAATGTCGGCGGCGTACTCGGAGGCGAGGATACTTCGGAAAGTGAGAACAAAGCGTTCGTCACTCAAACGACCGAAGAAGTAGGTTGTGGCTTCGACGGGGTAGAACTTGAGGTATTCGGCGAGCGGCTTGGTGAAAATGCTCGTCTTGAGCTTCTTGAGTTGTCGCTCGACCTCGACTACCATCTTGACGACATCCTCGAGGAAAACTCCGGCGGCTGGGTGTGGAAGGAGATGAAAGATGTTGATGATAGCGGCCATAATCTCGAGTTCGCTATCCTGAGACGGCTGCTTGATCGCAGCTCGCTGGATGTCGGCCGGGACCGCAAGATTTCGGAAGTGGTCGACTAGTTTGTGTCCGATTTCGACCTTGAAGTAATTCGTAAGGAGCTCGAGTAGACGAGCGAGCCCCTGCAAGCTAGCGACCGAAAGTTTCTTGTGATCCGCGAGGTTCATCAAAACCGGCTTGAGACCACTTTGAAGAAGGTCTTTCGGGAGCTTCCCCTGAGCGATCATAACCTGCTTGAGACTTTGGTACGAGGCTTCGACGACTTCCGGTGCGCTCGCGTAGAGGAGCTTGAAGAAAACCGAAAGAGCCTTCAGCCTCGTCGCGGAGTGCTTCGGGAGCTGGAAGTCGGGCGATGCGAGGGCGGCCGACAGCAGCTGCACACAGACAACTCGGAGTTGAGTGAGAGGTGCCGAAGTCTTCGTGGTCGACGTCTTCGAGCCCATAAGCTGGGAGTCCTCTGCATCGGCGATTCCGAGCGCCTCGCGAAGAAGTCGCGAGAGGTCGTCCTCAAATTCGATAAGAGGAGGCTTGAGGCTGATGCAGTAGGTAATCGCGTCGATATGACCGATTTGCATCGTGAAGCCAAGCGCTCGCAAAGGTTTTGTGAAAATTGGCGAGATAAGTCGATCGCGGACGGGGTGGAGAAGCTCGGAGAGGGGAGTTCCAGTGACGTCGGAGAAGATCTGAAGTGCCTTCTTGACCGTCTCGCGAACACTCGCAACTTGACTGCAGAGCTCGAGGAGAAGAAGGCCGACGACGTAGTTGACCTGAGACTTGCCCGCCGGCGTCTCGTCCTGCTCTTTCGGCTGGGCGCACACCCTCACAACATGAAGTAGAGTGTCGGCGACCAAATCACCATTGAGAGGAGCCTCTCCCGGCATGTCCTTCAAGCTGAACAGAAGTCCTCGAATAATATCGATCCCATGGTCGACGGTCCACTTCACATCGAGGTTGACTTTCGAAGTAAGAATCGAAAGTCCCAGCGCCGCTCCAGTTTTTCTCTGCCAACTCGGATCATAACAAAGCGAGCCAAGCTTTGACCCAAGCTGGTGAAGCAAGAGCGCCTTCGGATCCGACTTCGACTTTTCTTTCTCCTCTCCCTCGACGCCAACTTTCATCGCGATGAGATCTTCGATGATTTTCTGAGTTTGAGCGGCGGCTTTGGGAAGGTCGGGAGTCTCGACGCTGCAGAGGTTTTCGATGATGCCGTCGAGCAGGGCAGTCGAGAGGGGGAGGAAGGGGAGGACTTGTTTTGAGAGTCCAGAGTTGTCGGGAAGGTCTTTGCCGAGCTCGAAAGCAAAGATGTGTTGGGCGAGGTCGATAAGATATTGGTTCGCTTCTTCAGTGAACTCGTCGACTCGAGTGGCGTCGAAAAGACCGCGAAGGATGTTGCCGAATGTTTCTTCTGGCTCTCCGACCGGTAGTCCCTGGGAGAAAAAAACAACTCATCAACTTCCATCCCCTTTCATCTCGTGAAACCAAAGTAAAACCACTCACATCCTTCAAAAACAGCGCCACAGCATACTTCAAAAACGAGTACGCCGCTCTCCTATAATGCACATCTCCTCTCTTAATAATCTTCGTAGCCACATCCACAATCGGCGCAACCCTCAACGTCGAATCCTTCCCCTCAAACTTAATATTCAAAAGCGCCTCCGCACCAACAGGTTTCCACTCCAACTGAGGCGGTCCAAAACCTTTTCTATTCCTTCCTCCGATCTTTCCTAAAATCCTCATCGTCGTATGAGCATGTTGGTGGTTGAAAGGAAGAGGACGAAGAAGTTTCCAGAGTCCAGCCATAACTTCGTCGATGACGGGAGCCATAAGTGGGTTGAGGAATTCTTGGGTGAGGTTATCGACGCAGAGTTCGAGAGTGCGGAGTCCTTGGCTGATAAGTTCGGGACCGGCTTGGAGAGCGTGTACAAGAGGTCGCATGAGGTAGGAAAGGTAAGGGAGGAGTACCGAAAGTCGAACGGGGACGGTGAGGATGAGTTCGGCAAAGAGGTCTCGCTTCGATTTATCGGCAGCCTTGAGTAACGCGTTGAGTTGCTCCAACAAGACTTGAAGTAGCGGCAAGACCTCTTTGTAAAGTATCTCGAATCGTCCTCCACCAATACTTCGGAAGAGAGCGCGAAGGAGGAGGTAATAAGAGTTGGGTTCGGCGGCTTGGGAGGCGAGTTTGAGAGAGGTCATGATGAGGTTGGAAAGGTGAGGGAGGAGGACCGGTTCGTTCTTCTCGGGAAAGATAGTGACGGCCATGAACGACATTTTGTAAAGCCTCAGCATAACCGACGTATACTCCTTATTATTCTTGCCGAGTTCCTCGAGTCGCGACGAAAGGAATCGAAAGACGATAGCGACGAAGTTTTGAGACACGATCTCATTCGAGAGAAGTGTTTGAGGGATGACGAGTAATTCGTGATTCCGAATAAGTTCGCGAAGGAAGAATTCCATTCGGTGCTCGATGACTTCTTGGAAGATCATAATCTCGGTTTGGACGAGGGTATTGCTGAAGACTTCCATGACTTCTTTTTGTTCTCGACCTTGATCCCGAGTCGAGTCGAAGAGAACCATGCATTTGACGGCAGATTCGAAAAAGCGACACATCATTTCGGCGTCGGGTCCGCCGCTTTGAAGACGTTGGAGTGTCGCGGCGATGGTTTTGAAGCCGAAGAGGAGGTTTCGGAAAAGGAATCGAGCATCTGGAACCCGTCAATGTAACGATCAGCTTTTGCCTCCCACAATTCTTACAGAAGTAAGGCGTCGCGAACTCACCTTTGACTGGATCCGGCCCCGGTTCGACCATAACCGTAGTCTTCTGTATCGGCTTCGCCCTCTCAATATCCACATCATCCAACTCAATAACCTTCTCCTCCTCCTCCTCCTTCTCCTCTTTCTTCTCCCCTCCCTCCTTCACCTTCTCCTCCTTCTCC
>JASZXU010000715.1:0-15382 GCA_035521515.1 Phenoliferia sp. Uapishka_3 | reverse complement strand
GTTTGAGGCAGAACGTTCGGGGCCGAATAATGGTGCTGAAATTGAGGCTGCGGGGTGGGCTGATAGCGAGGATCATACATAGGTCCAGAAACAGGAGTTGGAGGGGGGTAAGGGACAGTGCCATAGACATTGGTGGAAGGCGGGTACTGAGGAGGTGCGTTTTGTTGCGCGACCGGGACTGGAGAATAGTAAGGAGCGGTAGGGACAGATGAGTAAGACGATGGAGTATGAACCAAAGGATATGGCGGGTGGTTGGGAGAATAGTGATTCGGCGAAGTCGGTCCGCCGAAAGGGAAGGCGCCGGGAAGTTGCTGAACAGGAGTGGGCGAAGGTTGAGAGGGGGAAGGTTGGTACTGAAGGTTGTATTCTTGTTCTTGCCAAGGCGGTTGTCGTTCTTGCTGCTGCAGAGGAGGACCTTGAGGAGACCATTGACTGGTCTCAATCCTTGGCGCAGGCTGTTGGTGAGGGTTCTGATCTTGTCCCCATCGCGAATCATCCTGACTGGGTTGCTGCGGTATCTGTGCTGCCGATTGACCTTGTGAAGACCATTGTGGCGTTTCGACTCGCGGCGCAGGCTGTTCATTGGAGCTCTGCTCTTGACCCCATCGCAAGTCATCATAAAGCGAAGGTTCCTGCGTGTCGGCCGGCGAATGAGGTTTCGCTCGCGGAAGAGATGCTGATTGACCAAGAGCCGGCTGGAGCCAAGCTGGAATCTCGGGCGGTTCGGGGTCGCCAGGGAGTGGCAAGGCCTTGCCGTTTGTCTTCGCGACAGGTGTCGGCCGCTGAGTATTGACGCTCTGATCCGGCCAAGGCTGAATCGAGCTTCCTCGTGGAGGAAGTGCTTTGGACTCGGCCTCTTCTCCGGTTGGTCCTGAAATCAAGTTGGCCCGGCCGAGTCGAGTCTTTGGGTCGAGCTTGGAAGGACGGCGTTGAAGGTTGAAGGCAATTGGGTTCAAGCGTTGCGCTTCTTTGAGCTCTTGCGGAGGGAGATTGGCGAAAGTTGGTTGGGCAGAGGGCTTCTTGAAGAGGCCTGCCGACACCATGCCGCTCGGTAGAGAAGCTTGGTGCTGAGCCTGCTGAGGCTGAGGCGTCGATTTCTACAGAAGAACGAGGTCAGATCGCGTACAAACATGCAACAAAAGCGTGTCATACGGGAAGTAGAATCTCGCGGGGATACCAGGTCATCTCGAGAAACTGCCGAGACAGGACGTCAGGTATGTTATGAAGGGCTTCTGCGAAACTTGCGACGAACAACTTCGCCCCGAACTGTTTTCCGATATTCCTTCACATCAGCGCGTTATCCATCAAAATTGATAGAGAGGTGTTGAACGTACATTTTCCATTCTCGAGGACAGGTACCCACGCTGTTTGAAGCAGGACTTAGCGAGTGCTCTTCCTCCGTGCGCCATACGCCTTCGACCCTGACCAGCTTAATCCGAAGCTCGGCAGGGCCAAAGGAATTTCAATAACGAATGCTCACCATCGAACTCATTGTTTTCCCATTCCTTTTCGTGGCGAGGTTGAAGCATAACTTCGCCTTCTCCCAGTAACTCGTCCGGCCCTTTCTCGTGTGCGTAGATCCTGATGCGGAGCTTCTGTTCCTCGCCCTTGGTAGCTTCAAGAATTGGTATGTTGAATTGGTGATCCCATACTGTGGGAAGATTGCTTCCGTCAATACTCTATGGCTTCAGACATATGTCATGAAAGGAGGCGTCAATGCACCTGGAGCCTGGCCGCCTCTCTTGTCAATCTCAGTCTTCACCTCGGGCGAGTGAGGTAGTTTGACAGCTGCGTACGGATCAGACTGGAATGTAGAGCACCGAAAACAGGTGTCAGCAAGCTCGTGATTTCGTACGTACCAACACTGGTAGCTCTCAACGCTGCCGAGTTACTGATCCAACTATTGCATACCTTTGAGAAGTGATGCTTGTCGATGAGATTCTTTGCCTTGAGCACGATCACGACGAGCATGCCCAGCTCCTTCAGATTCCTGTTGATGATGAGCACCCGGGTCAGCTTTCAGGACTAGCGGACCAAGGACCGGCCGTTAAGTCAAACTTACTGCTCTTGTTCCATATTCTCCTGGGCCATCTCGACGCTGCCAGCTAGTTGTGTGACGCTGGAGGTGAGTGCTTGAGGGGCGAAGCGTACTGTCGTGTGCTGCGGCTGCTTTGTGCGTCCTTGCCTGATAAGAGAGTAGGAGTAGGCCGGATGGAACGAGTCAAGAAAGGAGGAAAGGCTGTAGTTGTTTGTGATGTCAATTGTGGTGTTGGGGAAAGAAGAAAAGACAGAGCTCCTCGTCTTGACGGCCTCCGGATCGTCATCCGCGGATTAGCAGACCGTCGCGCTTTCAAAACGCGCTTCTTTCGCCACGCTCGAATTCCGTGCCATCAACAATCAAGCGCGGACAAGATTGCGTTCCACTACGCCCATACCCTCGCCCCTCCTTCGGCGCACCGCCTGCTTCCTGCTTGGCAGTGCACCGCCGACTACGGCCGTCGGCAAACACTGTCCTATCTTGCCCCACGCACGATCCGCCCACAGCTCGCCCATACGACGCGATAATCTCTGTTTCTTCGGCTTAACCTTGCTCGGGGCTAGATTGAGCAGGCGACAACCAGCGCGCCCTTATTGTCCGCGCACTACGCGGGAAGTGCAAGCTTTGAAAGCCGCATGATCAAAGCAGTTGGAGCAGAGGAAGAGGATGAGATCCGGGAGGGAGAGATGCGGAAGCGTCAACTTCGAGGTTTTGTCACGGATGCTTAGTGCAGAAGCATCGGGCGGCGTGAGGTGTCGACTGCTTTGAAGCCGCGTTAGAGAGCTGCTGAGACGAGACGTGAGGCAACCGGGTCGACCTTGATGCTACTTTGCGACTTTTGAAGGTAGCTGGGTCACTGGATACACTTTAGGACGCCGGTTGGCTGTCGTCTGGCGTCAAGAGAGCGTGGTCAATCTTGCCAGCGATGTGTTGCAAGCGGTGGATCGAAGATAGTTTGGCGAGCCAATCGTAACGGATCGGTATGCAAGGACTTCTCCGCGTTTGTGTTCGGTTTGGAGAGGTGGTGGTTTTTGGCGTGGCGGGAACGCGACCTTCATGTTGTGTGCCCGGCCCCATCTCGCATTATCTGCCGGTGAGTGGGGGAATCTGTTCCCTCGATCGCTTTGATCCCTTCTGCCACATGTTTGTCTGATTAGATGGAAGCCGCCCGATCCCCAAACTATTTAGCATTGGCCCACAGGCGTCATCGAGGTGACGCATCTCGCGAATTCGGCCTTCAGTGGTTTTCCAAACCTCTTGCACTTCGCTTGACTCTCTACTCGACTTCTTCGCTTCCAACCTTATACAAGCGTCGAGAATCAAAATGGGAATTAGTCTTTCCACCGCCAAGGTGCTCGCGCCGACCGCTTATGGCATCAACTTTATTTGGTACGTCGTCGTTGCGACTTGAACACACGGTGCTTTACGCTGAAGTGTATTACCCCTTCTAGTCAGATGTATGGAATGAACAGCAAGCCCAACATGCTCGATATCCATTACAAGCACATCGCTGCCTTCTCTCCCTATCCATATGCCATCCCCCTCTTCTTCTCGGCCCAGCAAATTTTACAAATTAGATGGATCTACACTCTCTTCAAGGAGGTCAGCCCAGAAGCACGTAGGGCTCAGCTTGAGTATGCCCCCACGTTCGTCTTGGGAAATCTTTGCAGTGAGTTCGTGCAAGATTTGGGTGACTGGACCTGCGAACTGACCTGCTATCTTGCAGTTGCCGCCTGGATGGTTTTCTGGGTATGCTCCACATTTGTCAGAGTCTAAACTTTAAGCTCACTAAGTTTTTCCGACAGAACAACGACCAAATGAAGATGGCGAACGTGTTTGTCATGATTAATTCCTTGTCACAACTCTACCACGTCGCTTTCCGCCTCCCTCCCCGAAACTCACAAAACAATCTTACTCACTGGACCTCCAAGGTACTCGAATGGTCCCTCTCTTTCACACCTCATTCCTGACTCGTTCTCCCGCAGACTTTCGCTGGAATCGGTGTCCTCGATTTCGTTCACAACGGGTCTGCTGCCTACTTCGACGGAGTCGCGCCCAACACCCTCACGAAAATCGTCACCCCTATCGTCTCCCTTGTTGGCCTTGGTCTCAGTGACTCGATCCTGGGAGGTTCTTTGGCGTACTGTCTTGGTGCGCTTGCTGTCGGTCAGCATGGCGATTGGAGCGCTATTCTGGGGGGACTCAGCGCTGTTGGAGCGGTTATTGCTGGGTACAAGTTCAAGAATGGGGCTTGACAGTTGGACTTGCAAATTGGCCTACGTTTATCTGTTTGTAGAGCATCTGCTCTTCCGCTGGGAGATTTTCAGGCAGTCGGCATTCAACGCCACTTCCTGTTATGGTGTTCGCTGGTCCAGCTGCCCTTGTCGAGGGTCGAGCACAAATGTACGTCTGGCTACGAAAAGACGAACATCTTTACCCCCGAGATATTGAAGCTGAGCGTTAAGGTTTCTTGAGAGTGATTTTTACGGATAATTTCGCGGACGGGATGGCACCTGCCTCGATTTAGGTGTGGTCGTTGCGCCTTCCTGACTGCCTCCTTCCCGTTCAAAGCGACACTGGCGACTGCCAAGATCTCTAGATGAGCTACTGACCATCGAAATTTGGGTTTATCGAGTTAACGCAGAACCGTGCTGCCTCGACGGCGTCCGACTCGGATCCTGCTCGCTAGACCAGTGCTGTCAACACAATCGTACACCGATCAAGCTACCGTCAATTTTTCACGGACCACTTTTTAGCCATCTACTACCATCACAGGGCTTTACTTGATTAGGCGACAAAATGGTGAGGGTGCGACGGCGGCGAGTGCGGAGCGAGATTTTACCCTTTTACCGACTCCACAAATTGCCACGCTCCCCTTCCTCAGCGTCTGCACCTGCGATAGAAGGGAAGGTTGAAGATCCTATTTCTCGCGTGATCTCACCTCGAGGTGACATTTTTACCTTTTTGAGGCGAGAGATGGCTGTCACCGAAGGTGACACCTGCCTCGTCCGGCCAGACTGCGCGCCTTGCGTTGGCTGCTCTGAGCTGGAAAGTCAACTGATACGGTTGGCCCGACCTTCGACTGAAACTCTTTTGGAAACTACTCAGTGGTGACGAAACTGTGTTGTCTGGCTGTTTAACCTGATCTCGTTTACAGCTGGTGTCCGCCTTTCTTCCAACCGAACTGTGGCCTTCAGCGACTTCAGTTTTCTCCCAGCAACTAGGATTCATAGCAGTTCGATTATCATTTAGGGACCTCGTACACATCCGAAAAAACACGAGAGGCACGTCGTCGGTGTGGACGCAGATCCACGAAGATCCAGAACCTGGAAAATTCCAGCCACCGTCAAGCCGACCAGACCGTGAAGGGCAATAAACCGTATCGGGCCAGCAAACTGTACGCTCTCCATACCATTTGAACCCGCTTGGTCTACGTTCCGCCAACTGAAAACTCCACCTGCAGCTCTCCCTACCCCATACCCGTCCTCGATACCAACCGTCGTTTAACTACTACCCCACCTTCTCCGCACGCACCTTCGCCTCTTACAGCTTCAGACGGTCTTACTCTCAGAGACTTATCTCAGTTCTCGGCTCAGCCGTAGGTTTCTCACCCATTTTGCGCCCCACCTTGCAGGCAGTTACTTACCCGACGGTTTACATCGGTAGAGCTTCGAAACGGCTCAAGTTAGGAGGGATATCTCGTCGCATACCATCATACCTAGCAGGTACGTAATGATCGGAATGTCTCTCGGAAGGAATGATGGAAAGGAAAAGGGGCCAGTTCTTGGTCAGAAAGCTGATCCGTTTGGCTTGTCGCAGTTTCACGATGAGCTCCTCCTCCACCCACTCCCGCACAATAAGCGACCACTTTGATTCTTTCGACGCTATGCTGCAAGAAGAGGTCGGACGTAACAGCGCTCTCTCGGATGAAAATGCCGCCCTGAGGGGACTCCTGACGAAACGAGATTCGGACGACTCGATGAACCAGCAACGCTCCGCCACTCCAGATGCCGCAAACCTACAAAGTCAACTAGCTGCAGCTCGCATCGCGCAGGAAGAAATGGCGAAAGAACTTCAGGCGTTAAAATCGTCGAGGGCGACGGACGGGGAGCCGAGCGAGGTTGATCTCCTTCGACAGTCTCTCGCAACGCTCGCCTCAGAGTTGGAGTCGCAAAAATCACGGGCGGCGGAGCAAGAAAAGAAGCGGATAGAGGAGGAAGAGAAAGTGGCCATGCTGAGGACAAAGGTCGAGGAATCAAGGCGCGCTTTGATGAGGGTGCAAGGCGAAGCAGCTTCGCGGAGGACCTCGGTCAGCGTCGGACAGGATGCCGTTCTCAGTGCATTGGGATCACGACGAGGATCAGGAGTTTTCGACGCATCAACTCGCCGACGCTCTTCTCTTGGACTACCAGCTCCCGGTGGGCTCGGACTCGGCTTCGGCTCAGAGTCCGCCGTGGCAGGCTCCTCACCTACGAGGTCAAACCTGAGTCGCACCGCCAGCGCCAACTTGGCTCACCGTCGCGGTTCTGCAAGCCTTTCGTACTCGTACGAGACACCGGGCGAGGAGGACCGAATGGCGAGGATGCGAGATCTCCGCCTAGGGCTCACGACGACCAAGTGCAGTTCGCGAAGGAATTCGGCTATCACCGGAAATGACTTCAACGGAGACCTCGACTACTACGAGCCAGAGAAGCGTCGGATTCCGAGTTTCAGCTTCCCGTCCTCGAGGTCAATTGACGAGGATGATACAGATCCCTTGAGTCGTCCACCGTCGGCGCCGCTGAGGCTGCAAGGGCGGAAACAGTCCGTCGCTGTGTTCGAAAACTGGGACGACCGCCGGTCTTCAGTCGATTCGGTGCAAGGAATCGATGCTTTCCGTCTCGGAGCGCCTTTCAACCGACGCGCTTCGAGTTATGGGGACACCCGGGAGCCCTCGACTTCAGATATGGCTTACCAAATCGAAAGCCTTCGCCTTCAACTCGCCGAATCAGAAGAAAGTCGAATCGCCAGCGAACACTGTCTCAAGGCTTTGAAGGAGTTTATTTCAACTCCCCCGCAAGAAGGCGAACGTCACATGAGTCTTCCTCCACTCCCCACCGACCCTGATTCGGATTCTTCGTCGAACGCCTCCGGAACAAAGCGTCGCTCGTCTTCAAGATGGACCATTCCGAGAATTCCCGGGCTTGGTCGCCGAGAATCGGCGTCTTCGTCGACTCTTACCCTTCCGGACAACTCCACCTCCACCACTTCCACTCTTCACGGCTACACCCCTCGCTCGGCCCACAACGACTCCTTTCCTGCTGCCTCCAACGCCCTCTTTGGTTCCGTCCCCACCTTCGGCGCCTTTTCTTTCTCCAACCTTGTAAACCGACAATCTGGCGCCCCGGTGTCCGACGGCGACGAGAGTCCTACTGGTGGCGAATCTGTCAGTCAATTTGCCAACACTCCTCACGACGCCGACGACGAGAGGTCACCTCATCTTGAAGAGCAGTCCGATTCGGAAATCAGCATCGCTCCTTCTCTTACCGACTCTTCCGCGTCTTCGGGAGAAAGTTCGAGGTCGAACAGTCCGACCAGCTCCTCCGCAAGCTCCGTTGCTCTTTCGCCTGACTTGGTTCGAATTTGCGATGCTACTTTCGAGGTCGATGGATGTTTGGCACCGGCTCTCAATATCGACGCGAAGGCCTTGGGACGAACCATTCCCTCGCCGCGACAAACTGGATCGCCAGCCTTGGCTTTCGGACTCATGCCGTAATCTTATTCCACATCCACTCCATCATATGTCATACCTACCACAATCGTTATCTGTCTTTTTATTACACTCTGTCAGCTGTAGCCTAATGATATCAATTCATCGTCCTTCTTGTCATCTCCATTGCGGTTTTCGAGAGATCATCATTTTCATCATCGGCGACATTCAAATCGAGTGCGATGAGCTTTTGTCTTCACCAATTCTGCCGCATTCGAAGCCTGAGGAGTTGTTTCCGCACTCTTCTTCGAAGGTGACTAAAATTCAGGTAAACGAGGGACGTCGAAGTGCAGGCCATCAAGGAGCGAGGGTACGGTGTAAGCACATAAAAGTGTCCTTTTTAATCCAGTCCTATGGTACTAAGTAATAAGAATCTCTATTATTGATCCCCTTCATAATCCTCCTCTAAGCAAGAGCGAAGAATCCCAAAGCGAGGGCTCGAAGTGCCGCGACACTTCCACCGACACGGGATGCTCCTGAGCTCTTGTTGGACTGGTCGCGCGAGGATTAGCTATACAGGTAAATAGTGGTGGAGGGAGCATGAACGTACGTTGGAAGCGGTCGCGCTGACGGAAGAGCCGGAAGCAGTTGACGAAGTCGAGTCGCCACCGTTGTGCTTGTCAACAGTCGAGGTCGAGGTTCCGGTGGAAGTTCCGGTGGAGGTGGTGGAGACTCCAGTAGAAGTGGTGGTCTTTACTGAGGTAGAGGTCCCGGTGGAGGTCGACGCCGCCGAGGTAGAGCCAGAGGTGATGTTGAACTGGCGGTGAAGTCGAGTCAGCGGCAATTTTACTAGGCCTGATCAAAGACGTTTTACCATGTTTGTTTGAGCATACTGTCATTTGAGAAGAAGTCAGTCCGTTTTAGCTACAACCTCTGACTTAGGACTCACGATGGTGTTTGGTGAATCAGTGTTTCTGATAAAGCTGCACGAAGAGTGTGAGGACGTTGCCGAGAAATTCCAGTCCTTCCAATAATCCTTACTTGACTTGGTAGCCCGATCCAGCGTTGTAATCCGATGACCTGTATTGACTACGAGTGAGCAACCCTGCGAATAAAAACGCTTCGACCTACGGACGCGGCGGACGTACGGCGTGACAGAAAAGTAAGTGTTGGATGTCGAGAAGTTGGCTTCCAGTACGATGGAAGATGATAGGAGGCTGCTGTCCTGGTTTACGAGAATAGCGGCGAAAGTCGAAGGGTCGGTGTCCACTGAGCTGTTCACGCAGAGAGGGGGTCAACTTCTCGCGTTGAGGCTTCCGGACGCCGCACTCGCGATGGCGTGAGTCGGGCTTACGAGTAGGTGATGGTGTTTGGGCCTGAGAGGTTGAAGTGTCAGAAGAAGATCCCGAGAAGTTGGCTTAGATTGCTCACCAGTAGTAGTCCAATCGGAGGGTGTGTTGATTGCGATTGCAACAGCAGACGAAGCCGCAAGGGCGATTGAGAGGACGGTGCTGAAGGCGTGCATACTTGAAGGGGAGGAGATGGTACTGGGGCGGAGAGAAGGGTTACAAAGAGAGAAAGAGTGTGAGGTATATTGCCAAGAGGCAAGAGTTGATTTTGTTCCTCAGAAGCCGCCCGCACAGCCCCATCGAGCTGCGGGCGGCTTCTCCGAAAACTCATCGCCTCTCAACCTCTCCGGTCATACAGGCCTTCAAATCAGCGTAAGAGATCCTGAGGATGAGGGGAGCACTCCTGGGTGAGAAGAATGTATTGCGATACTCCCAAAGAGAAAGGACAGTCATTGTTGCAACACCACCTCTATCCATTGTTGACGCGATAGCGGAGGGGTCCCACGATTGGAAATATTTTACAGGGAGCCAGAGCGCGAAATAAAGTCACTTGGATACGCCCGGGCTCCGCTTTAGTAGTTCTCCCATGTGCACACACCGCAACGGACTGACGCACGACCTTTTCGTGTTCACGTTGAACCGCTGGCCGTGTGCGTGCATAGTACGTGAAGGAAATACACTTGTTGTTCGCAGAAGACGCAGAACGTTCAACGAATCCTTATTTTTTGTCGATCAAAAGGATTTGCGCAGATTTGCGCTCCCGTTGCACTTTTGGCGTGTTGTTGGTCCGGCCGCGAAACACGGGAATGGTGGCGTCCAGTGGCGTCGAATTGTACGGTCTAAGCAAGTATCTTGTTCCAACGGCCTTCCAAGATTTTGCACATCCAGATGTCAGGTCTTGAATTCTAGAAATGCACGAAAACCTCCTGCCTTGGTAGACCCGTTTCTTCAGGAGGAGGTAGCAATCGGCGAAGGAAAGAAATGCTTTGTCGCCAATCTGGGTTTTCGGAAAGTTTGACTTGCCGTCAAAAGCGCAGAAGCGGGAAGACCAAAACTCCAAGAAGAACAGCTGCTACGAGTTCACCAAATATACTGAGGTTCGAAGAAACAAGCGCGGCAACTCGAGTGACTTAAACTTGAGCCGACCTGTGGAGCTGACAAGAGCGAGTGGACTATCCATTCTCTTTTTCCCACCTTGATGCATTCTGCAGGCAAGATTTAACATCTTAGAAATATAGAAGTTCCACCAGGGTTAAATAAACATGTAATGCATTGGGCAGCCCGGGCGCCGGCGACTGTACAACGGTTCTACCAAGAGGTATCCTCCCCTTTCATGGCTCAGAAGCTCCGCCGGAAGAGAGACATCAAGCGGTGAAGGTCCAAAAAGGGAACACCCTCATCCCTCTGTACAATGAGACAGGGGTAGAAAGAAGGTATTATGTAGGTAGAGGGGTGACAAAACCAGGGCGCAGACGGGTTCGCGGAAAGGATTTTTCACAGTCAAATATATCGTAGCATCTACAGAATAGTGTGGCCAGTTTCTCCTTCGTTGCTGCCAACACAACCTTACATGCCCAACGCTCCTCTCACGACGCTCGCCCCCGCAGAGGCTCCCACTCCGAAAATTCCTGCGTTGCCCAACTTCCCGGGAATGCTCTTCAAGAATTGACCGTGCTGATAACATAATGAAAAATGTCCAGTTCGTTAGCGCTTCGTGTGTACATGACAAGTCCCCTCGTTTTTGGCGCGAAGGCCAATTGTCCCTTCTTTTGACCATCCTCGCCTCCCACCCCTTCCCCCAAGCCCAATGTGGTTTTCCGTGGAGACTCAAACTCACTTTCGGGTGATCGGGATGCTCAGGGTTCTTTGGGTCCTTGGATGCCTCTGCAATTCGCTTGACGTCTTCGTCGGAAAGTCTGGGTTGCTGTTGCTTCAACTCAATTAGCTTCCAACGGACGTGACAGAGGGAGAGCCTTCTTTACTTCAGCCATATTGGTGGCGTCTGTAAGCAATTCCTTATAAGGCTTACGAGAGGATTGAGGCAAAGGACTGAGTGCGTTGGTCGAGTGAAACCAACGAAGTCAGTGACGCCGGTAACAAGTTCGATCGATGATGCTAGCCATCGTGTGTAGTACCAGCACTTAGCTTGTCAATTATTGAACCGGATCTTTTTTTAGTAGTGTTGGGACATCTGTCTTTCCCAGAGCGGACTCTCTCGCAAGCGTCATCAGCGACAGCCCCTGGTTCCCAACTCTGCTCTTCGCGACGACGGGAGGGAACGCACATATCCATCATTTCCAGTCCACAAAAAGCACAAGGGCTACATGAACGAAAGTTCCATCGATTCTCACTCACCTAAAAAACACAAGCGTCACGAGAACCCAGCTACTCTCGACCTCATAACCCGAACCCAGGAAGTTTCGGTCTCGACACCCCACTCGGCAACCTCGGAATCTTCGCTCTCAAACTCGCCCCAGGAAGACTATTCAAGTCTACCGAAGGAAGGTTATTCATGGCCTGAGTGAGTAGCGATCGAGCTTCCAGGAAGACCTTCCCAGCTCGGCTTCGGCAACTTGGTGGGAGCTTTGGAAAGGATAGAGTTGCTAGCTTGCGTCGCAAGAGAACTCCCGGGAAGATTTTCCCAGGTCGGTTTCGAAAGGGAAGGGATCTCTGGCATGGAGGGGAGGGAGGGAATGGAGGGAGCTCTTGAAAGGATGGAGCTGCCGGGGAGATTGTCGATGCTTGAAAGGTTCGGCATCGTGGGGAAAAAGTTGGGAATACTGGGCGCTGTTGGAATCTTGGGGATGCTCGGTGCTCGTGCGAGTAGACCGCTCGGAAGACCCGACCAAAGGCGCGTTCCGGTGGCGTCTTCTTGCGGCTCTACCTCGATGAGATTGAGACGAGTGTACTGCAATAGAACGGAGATGAGCTTTACTATGACTCTCGGAAGTTATCCGCTCCTACATAAGATGCAGGGACTAGATTTCAGACAGGGCGAGTCAGCTGAAATGGATGCGGAACGTCAAGAAACTTGCGAGCGCAGAACTCACAGTGGTCCTGAAGTGGTGCGGGAATCAGCAAGAGCGAAATCCGCAGAGGGTTTAATCCCATCCTTCTGATAGACGCAAACTAAACGAGAATTTGGGGGGTCAGTAAGTCATAGGAGTACAAAAAGTCGAGTCGCGATGGGATATTTTCAACCACTCCTTACCAACGAAGATGGCACTGGTGCCATAATTAGCGACGCATACCGACCAGCGAAAGAACGTAGTTTGAACTCACTCATTTCACCAATCCCAGAAGGAATCAAAGAAGGCATCGAAGGCAACGAGTAGCCCATAGGGTTCAACAACGAACCAAGTCGAGTACCGTATCGCTGACCAACTCCAGGTACTGGAACTGCAGCTTCCTCGACCAAGACTTTTGTTGGAGACTTGAAGTATCCCGAATGAATCGTGTAAAAAGGCTTGACCTGTCCCAAGCGATCATCAGCTCTTGTATCTCTGCAGCGCGAGGGTGCAAAATGGAGAGCGATACTAACCATGGGGTTGAGAAGGACAGTCGTGCCAATGTGAGAGTAGTTGAGAGCGATAGTTCCCCGTTTATTTCTCTCGGAAGGAGTATCGGCACGTCCAGGTGGAAGATGGGTGATCACGTCGAAAGCGTTCTGCAAGCGAATTCGCGTTCGTCAGCTAATTCACCCGAGCGACGCTGAGGATTACTGACCACAACTCTCCACATGATATTCGGACGATCAGGTGGTGTCGTCTTTCCAAAATCGTTAGCTACACACAGAAAGAACAAACTCGGGCCCCCACAACTCACCATGGCCTCCTCAAACTCACTCGCCCAAGCACCGTCTCCCAAGCGCGGAGTCCCAAAGCAATACGCGTCTCGCAGAATCAGATCATCTCCCAAATCACCAGGACTCTTCACCATTCTCGCAAACATGAGTGCGGCTAGTGATGATCCAAGTGAATGACCTGTGACGAATAGAGGGACTGGCGCGAAGGCTTGGCCGGTTCCGTCGGGGAATGTCGTGTAGCGAAGTGTACGGGCGAGTGTGCGAAGGTTGGCACAGATTTGATCTGGGGAGTGAGAGAGGTTAGGTGAGGATTTCTTCGTTGAGGGGAGATAGTGAGAGAGACCTACTGTCTGCAAATTGGGGACGGCGAGGAAGCAAATTTTGAGCAAGTGACTCTAAAACGAATATGACGGGAGAAGTGAAGCTTACAGGCGTCATCTCCGCTTTTCTTGTGAGAGAATAGCTTGGAGTAGAATCCTTGGAACTCTCAATGTCAGCGCTCACATTTCACAGACTCTAAAATTTCAAGGCAGACCTTCGTGGATTGTACCGGAGCTGAAGAAAGGCTTCCCGCTCACTCTCGTAGTAGTGGCATCGGTCAGAAGCTAGCAAAGGAAAGGTTAGCGACCGAGAAAAGTGAAGCCAAACAGGTGGACGCGCACCTCTGCGGGATTATCCAAAGCCGTGCCTAGAAAACCATCTCAAAGTCAAAAGAAAGCACATCAACGGTATTAAATAAACCCCAACTCACCTTTGAAAACCAACGCGATCCACGACTTGCCCCCTTTCAAGTCCTTTACAAAGAAAGCACTCGCAAAAGCACCCCCCACGCTCCCCAAATCACTAACCACCTCAAACCCAACTCCCCACTTCTCACTCTGCTCCCTAATCCTCCTCTCACTCTCCTTCAACAATCTCTCCCCATTCCCCATTTCTCCAGCTTTCGCTTCCTCAACAGCCGCTTCCACTAACTCGTCCGAACGTTCATTGACTATCGCAGAGAAAAGAAGCAGGGTCCTCGCGAGGGGGAGGGAAAAGATTCGGGTTGTTGGAGAAAAAGTTTGGTCGACTATGATTGACTTGGAGGGGTCGGTAGGAGCGGGAAAAGGTTGTGAGGTACGGGAGAGATTGGGGAGGGAGAAGATGGAAGAGCCGGTGGAGGTTTGGGATTTGATGGCGATGGATGTCGGAGGGTGGGGAATTGTGGTGGCGCCTGAGATTGAGAGGAGTCAGATTTAGTCGAAAAAAGAAATCGTGGGGGTACCTACCGCCGGAAAGGACGGGAAAGGCAGACTTGATTATCGTGGCGCTCTCTGGTCCAAACATCGTTTGGTCCGGCTAGGGAAATGATTCGCACAAGTCATCAGAGCTAGGTGGACTTTCATAAACCAATCGGAGACGTACCCAGTTGTAGAAAGAGTATCCTTTTGCCCAAGTCTTGCTTACCCATTGGGCGACGCCCCGGCCTACGAATCACGTTCTCAGCATCGTCTCTACCTTGCAATAGATTTCAGTAAGCTCACCACCAAGCAACCCCATTACCCAAAGAGCTGTCTAAAAGCGTGATAATTTCATCAGCTAAAGTGGGGGGGAAATTCCGCGGACCTCTTTCGAAATCTCACCATGCCGAGAGCAATCGTGATCGCCACAACTGGATAAGCGACCACCAAAACCAAGCTAAAGATCGGTTCCTCCAGTACCGTCAAAGGCAAGAAGAAGAGGAGGATCGCATAATTCAACAAGAAGTGAAAGATAAAGTGGACCCTGCGCGCGATTCCAACGCTTCAGTGAAGTCCGGGCGAAGTTTTTGAGGACTCACAATGAGATGAGAAACGATTTGTTGGCGAGCTCGAGAAATGATTCTGGACCTTGAGGGTGAGTTGAGATTCGGAGGAGCTCTGCGAGATGTGGGGATAAGGCTTTGGGGGTGGGGTCGATAGGCTTTGAAGGAGCTTTCAATGGTGGACCCATTTTTAGTAGATGGAGTTTGATGAGGATGAGAGATGGTCAAGGGTAGGATAGAGAGCTGAGGTCGAGTCTTGAGGTGGGGGAGGGAAAGCCGGTTGCGGGTTTCCGATCTAGGTAGGTATGACCGAGGCGTTGATGTTATGACAGGTTGAGGAGGGACCTGTGCGTTTGCATTGCAACGAGATAATTACCTATACTTGAATCCGGGCAAGCTATCGTGCGAGCGTCTGCCACCCAGCCGGGACTGGACTCTTGCGCTGGAGTTGTCCTTTCATCGGTTGAGCCTGGCACAAAGCTGCTCACGTCGTGCAACTTGAGTGAAAGAATGGTCAAAGTGTAGGTGTGCAAGCAAACGACAAGAAGTTCTGCCCTCGCGAGTGAAAATCAAGGTTTACATAGGGGGTTGCTCGACTCTCTTCTTCTCTTTTGCGTATCCCATCGTCCCTTACCCACCTCTCTCTTTTTCATCACCCTATCGGCATACACCAACAAATTCGCACGGAACCAATCCCTAAACCGCCTCCCCCCTCCCC
>JASZXU010000714.1:0-15392 GCA_035521515.1 Phenoliferia sp. Uapishka_3 | reverse complement strand
CACCGTCGTCGATAGTCTGCAGTTGTTTCCAGAAGTGGACCAACTAGCTACTACACCGTCCAGCAAGCTGAACGCCATCCCCCAGCTCCAGCATTCGACCTGAGACGTGAGCACTTCACCCACCAAGCAGGGAGCAATAAGAGGCATCACTTCCGTATCTTCACCGAAGCTATCGCAGTAGGAGTGAGTCTCGTCTGCGAGCAGAATACGGTGGCATTATTCTTCAGCGCGTGTAGCTATATGGAAGCGACGACCCCGTACGCTGTGTTCACACTCCGCCCTCAGGAGGTATTGCAGATCAATAAGCTCAAGCCTGATGAAGTGCCTGGTTCCATCAGGCTAGGAGATACTAAGGCCTCTCTCCAGGTCGCGGGATTTCCAGTATGATAGGGAAGGTCAGACTCGGAGCGCGCGCGACGACACGGCTGAGGGCTGGGGAAGTCAGCAGGGGACCTGCTCAAGGGGTGACGAAATCGACTCGAGAAGGAATAACACTGGTAAAAGGGGGTGCTGGACGCTGGAAAGGAGTTGAAGCGCGACGCTTTGTATTCTTTGTTCGTGGCAATCGCTTCATCACCAGTGCGAGCATACACTTCAGAACAGCTTCTTTCCGAGTGACTTGGAGCTGTGCTGACTTCAAGTCTTCCTTAGGCGTGCACGGCTAAAGCAGCACACCCAACTTTTCCTGAGCACAATCCCAAGGGCCATGTACGCTCTCTGGCTGTCTCGCGAGATGCTCGAATTCTCATGGAACGTGTCATTTTTTTCAGACAGTTTCGGCAAATGCCAGGAGGGAACGATGCCCTGAGTGCAGATGCGGCCGCGGAATATTCCAAAAAGTACGCCAACTTCTGCGCAAACCATAATTGTCCTCTCCCTCGTAGGCCGTTCCAATTCTTTCCAAAATCAGTGAGGCTCAGGTTCTGCAAATCGATTCTAGGAAACGAACACGGTAACCAAAGCGGGTCTATGAAGGGATGCTCTGCCTGTTTCCAGGCTCATTACTGCTCCAAAGAGGTAGAAGCTTTTTCTCAAAGACTTTCAGCCTGTGCTGAAGCTTGTTGCTGGGAAAGTGCCAATCAGCCGACTGGAAGAAACACCGTGACCTCTGCAAGGTAATGGTCAGTCTGTTTATTCCCTGACTTGGGCCTGTGATCCCGGCCAAATCGAGACCAACTTCAATTCCCTGCCAGGCGAAGCGAGCTAGCAAGTCAGAAGCAGGTTCTTTGGCGTTTCCGCTCGACTTCATTGTTATCAAGCAAGGCCGCGAGTACCTCCGCGCAATTCACCACGAGCTTGTCGCACACCTCTACTCGGCCTATCGAATGGACGACTCTTCCTCCAATCTCCATATGAATTTCACAATTTTCCTCGAAGTCGACTTCTTTCCTGATCGGGTCAGTACCCACACTGTCCGAAGTCAGTTTTCTCCTCGCCGCGTTCGACTCGTTTCCCACCGCGATGCCGTCAACGAAATGTGCTGCCGTCAGCATCCACCAGCCGAAGATGCCGAGTTTTGAAAAGCAACATTCTTCCATCTGTCCAGGAAGGCATGAAGGCCGTGCTTGGAAAACCCGCTCCACCGGATTTTTTGCCCTGTGGGCTCCAACTGGGAGTCTTCCCGCCTACGGGAGTGGCGGGGTTAGCTGGGGAGCCAGAGCTCTTGTGTCATGTGGTTCTTGTGGAAGAGACCAATCCATCATTTTGGGAAGGGAAGCAGAAGAAGTGGACCTTTGATGAAAATTGGGGAGAGGCCTTGATGGAGCGACTGAGGGGACCCCGGATGACAAGCCGAGAAATCCTTTCGATGGAGATAAAACAACGGGGGATTCGATAGACGGTGAATGTACTAGGTCACAAATAAGGAGCCCCCACGACTCGACCTGTAAGTAGTTGCTCTGCCGTTGAGACTTGACACAAACTTGATCATAGCGATGCTAGTGCATGGATTGAAACACGACTAAATAACAAATCATACCATGGGCTTGATCGGCTTGCATTGGTAACTCCTATCCGTTACCTCCAATTTGTGAATTTACTAAGCCATGGCGATTCGAAGCGAGTCTACTAACTTCCCGCACCTCAGCGCTCCTCCCTTTCTGTCGACCCAGGCGTATGGCATCCTACCTGTCTGAACGGATCAACCTTCAAAGTTGTATCGCAGGCATGCAGCTCGCAAGCCGTGAAATCACTCGCCCTAGAGATGTCCCGAAACTAGGAAAAGCAATTGATTCAAGAACTTCGCAGCCCCCGGCCGAGTGGCCAGGTCGCCACTCGACACTCGCATGCCGCGTTTCTTTGCCCACGCTCCGCCAGCGACCCACAGCTGAGGGTTTCAACGAAGCTCAAAGTTTGTCGGTAGTGCTTTGCTGGTTTTCGGAAAAGGAAACGCACGGGACGAGTGTCAAATGTCAGCAAGCTACGCGCCAACCTCGACGCGTTTGCTTCAACGCACCCAACTCTTACCTGCAACCTCTCTGGCACCTCCTCCACCACACTTATCTCTAATCGCCCGGTCAGTTGATCGCCATCGCTCTGCTCCAAGCTATTCAGCTGACCAAATCAAGCCGCAAGTTGGATCAGCCAGAAACTGACCGGAATAGTATTCCCTTGACGGACACAATACAAGGCCCGAACATATCTGCAGGATGGAGTGAGATTTAATACTCCAATTTATACAAGTCTTCTGCGAGTGAGGGTTTCATTGCAATTTGAAGCTCAACGCCCTCCCGTCGTAATTCAGCGTTTGCACAGAGCGGAAAGCTCGAACAGCACGCCAAGGAGCGGTCTGCATCACCCAAGCTGAAAGGAAAGACAGTTGAAGAGCTTCCGAAAGATGGGAACTCGCAAAGCCAAGCCCGATTCACTAAAACGAAGCCCCCAGAGTGTGGTGAAACGCCGACGCTACCTCACATCTCGTGGGGGGTCTAGCTCAGTGGTAGAGCGCTTGCTTAGCATGCATGAGGTCCCGGGTTCAATTCCCTGGTCCTCCATCGAAGCTATCGACCGTCGAATCAGCAAATCGGTCTGCGTCTTTTTGGAAATTCGTACCGAGGTTTGGACGCGTGGTTGCGGAGGCAAGATAAATTGAGCGCGGCTCAGATATGAACTTGACAGATTCACACCATGATATCTGGAAAGTTTCCACCAGCTCATTTGCAAAGCCTGGCAGCGGTGATACTGGTTTTTTTTGTCGAGAGGAATCGCGCCACCCAGAGGCCGCGGCCAACGAAAACAAGGCTCGCCAAGTCGATACGCAAGTTAGCCGGTTGACGCACGAAGGGTACTCCTGCATCCATCGCAATTCGGATTTATGTCGAAGAGCCCTCACTACGGTGGTGTAAGGAAGTGTCAGGGGTTTGTTCGGCTGAAATCTGCAAGTGGTTGAGGGCAACTCCCTCTTCAGCGCGTTCAAACGTCGTTTTCACGCAGAAAACTCTTGATCAAATCCCGGAACCTCGTTCGAGCACGGATTATGATTCTACTCTCCCGCTGAAGTGCCGTCTGAGGACTTGCTATTATCGAGAACGTCCATTGAGCTCCTGACGCCACAAGACAAAGTCTCGCTTCGCACAGTGTTGGGGGACCGATTGCTCTCCTCAATATCTGTGCTGCACCTCCTCAGTACCGGTGTCAATCAGTTTTGGAAATGGATCCGAGGCAATAGGCTCCAAATAATATCAGAAGGAAGCGAAGCGTGGCGTCGAATAGAATTTCAGAGCCACCAACTTCCCAGAGCCCCCAGCATTCGTTGTTGTCCTCTTCTTTCCCTTTCCTTCCATTCAGTCAAGACTCCCCCATGTCGTTTTGTACCATATGATTGCGGATACCTCGCACGGGCCATCCTCGCGCCGACCTCTTGACCCCTGGCCAAGAAACGAACTTGTTATTGCCCCGGAGTTCGGGTTTTCCTCCTCTTCCCTGCCCTCCTCATTTTCCGCTCCGCTCCACCCTCTTTCTCTCCTTATCCCTTATTCCGGCCCTCGGTCTATCCATCCGTTCAAGATGGTAGCACGCACGACGCTCTCGACAGCTTTGGCCTTCGCCCTCGCAACCCGACTCGGTCGAGTTAACGCTCAGGATGGCTCGGTAACTGGCGCCACTAGCAGTCCTCAGTGAGTAAATAGATCTCTTTATTGGCTGCTGGATACGGATGGTGGCGCGGAAGAGCAAAGCCGAGCTACTGGAAGGCCGACCATGGCTCGGGGACGCGACAGGAGTAGTAGCGTAGAAGGGACCCAGCTGGGTGGGAGGAGTCGGCTCGCAACAACAGTCTCAGTGCTCTGTATCTCGGATTCTGATGCACTCGATTCTCAGATCAGCGAATTACTCTTGCGACCCAAAGATCTGTGTTCTCCCGGCGTGCAACGTTTGTCCTCGCTGCTCCTCTTCGCGGACGTAAGAGATGTACTAATGATTCTATTCAAAGTGCGCTTCAACAAGTCCACCAGGTGGCTTAGACCCTCAACAGGTCCCGCAATTCATCAGTACGTCCTGTTTCTCTGCTCTTCGAAGTCTTTTTTGGGACGCCGAGGGTTCGCGATTCGAAGGGAGGCGAAGCGCTAACCCTGCATTTCCATTGTCCTACAGCTTTCACCGCGGATGATGCTATCGAATCTTACACGACTGTAAGAGCTCATGTTTGAGTGCTAGAGGAGAAAACGCTGATGGAGAGTAACGTTTATAGGAAGCCGTCAATTTTTTCCTCGCCCAACGAAAGAACCCGAATGGCTGTGCGCCAAAAATGACATACTTCACCAGGTGGGTCTTCAAGCTTCAGTAGAAGATCAATAATAGCTAATCAAGGGTTGGTGACACAGTTTGAGTTAGTGAGTCGCCGTCGCCTCTCTGCGTCCGAGCTCGCCAACGCAACTGACTGGCTTCGGATCGATGATAGCACAAACTACTCAATGGTGACTGACTGGTACGTTGCCGGAAACGAAATCGCTGATCACACAATGACGCACGTACGTCTATTTCCAACCTCCCACATTCCTCTCCCGCCCTTTTCCTGACCCCCGTTTCTTGCCAGGTTGGAACGTGAGCCCTTCCTTCGCATTCCCAGTCACTGAACGAGTATTAATATCTTCCGATCGACGTTTCGAAGACCAAATTCCTCTGAGATCCTCGGAAACATCAAAGCTCTCAATGCGTTTTCGGGTATCCCAGTCTCCAGCATCAAGGGCTTCCGAGCGCCATTGTTGAGTTACAGTGCGGATACTTTGACGCAGTTACATAGTGCCAACTTCACCGTGAGTATATTCACCGCGCATGCCGTGAGAATATATCTTACTTACAAGCGATCGTCGGATACGCGAAATACAGTACGACTCTTCCGCGACTTCCGCTACCCCAGCGAACGACACCGACACTGATGCTGTACGCCCCCTTGAGATATCTCACTTCTCGCATAACGGTTACTGACTGTGATGTTTTCCCTCCTAAACCTACAGTACTGGCCTTACACTCTCGACTATGGTTTCGCCAACGACTGTCTCGAGGTGACCGATGTTTGCTCCGGACAACTGAAGCTTCCCGGTCTTTGGGAGATTCCGATGTATGCTACTTTTGACGAAAAAGGAGCTGCCGGCATTCACTTGATGGTTCGTCGACTTCGGCTCTATCTTTCTCGGCCTCTTCAGAGCTGATTTGCGTGCGGATAATGCAGGACGTGTGGTTGGACTCTACCGATCCCAACGATGCGTTGAACTGGATGAAGGCTACATTCTTGACTCACTGTAAGTTTTTTTCTTGTTATTTCAGGTTGGACCGCAAAGCTTGAAACTGAACACTTCCGATCCTGGTAGACAACGGGAACCGTCAACCATTCGGTCTCTACACGCAGTATGCATATTTTCTTCCTCTTCCTGACCACGAAGCTTACGAACGCGCCGCTCTCCACCAGCCCAATTCACCTCGCAGTCGGCTACCCGGGAGTCACAGATCCCAACAACACTCGAGCAATGGTCAACACTTTCCTCGACTGGACTCAGACTTTCGACGACGTCTGGTTGGTGTCTAACGAGCAGGTTTGTCGCTTTCTTTTTCGCACCTCCCTCTTTCCTTATATGCCTTTGAGCTAAATCAGACTGGCTAATGAAAATCTGATCGGATAGCTCCTCGAATGGGTCAAAGCACCGGTAACGAACGCCAATATCTCGTCTGTTGACGCCCTCAAATGCTCAACTCCTAGCGTCAGCGACAAGATTTGTAACGGTATTGAGGCGAACGAGCAAGGGCTTCTGCTTAACTGCCCTTTCATCGACTTCCCCTGGTCAGTCGTCATTGTTTTGAGCTCAATATGTCCAGGCGAAGCTGATGCAGGTGGACTTCAGGACCACTTGCTACGGATGCCCAGTCTCGCCTCCCACACCTCAGAACCCGGTCCCTGCGCAAAACACCACCAGTAATCCTCTTCGATCCATCTCTTTCCATAGGAAAGTTTTCCTGACGCCTGCATGCCTCCTTCGCAGTTGGCGTTCGATACCATCTCTCGAACAGCTGTGAAACCGCTGTGAGTCTTCCGAGACCGTCCGTGCCTCCCAGTCTCATGTATTTACTTTAACTGTTACCTAGTTCTGGGACCCGATCGGGAACAAGTGTCTCTGCACCGACGCCGCTTGCGCTTTCACCGACAACACCGGACCTATCAGTTTGTCCCTCCCTTTCCTCATTTCCTTCAAGATCCTAATCTTTTCCTCAATCCACAGCTGAACCCGCAAACACCACCGCCAACGCTTCGACCACCGCCTCCGGCTCAAGCCCCAGCAAAACCGCCACTAGTCACAAGAGCTCCGCGGCTACCATCAAAATGAGCTTCATCGCTGGCTTCGTTGGTCTTTTGGGAGCTGTCGCCATCGTGGTCGTTTAGTTGGATGTTCTTCGAACGGACACTTGTATGCGAAACTTTACACCGCAGGCGCTGGGCCTCGCACATCATGGACCCTGGCTACGAAACTCAACTCAACTCTTACTCTCACACCCCAGCCGCTTAGTTAGTCTCTTACTCGCATTTCTTAGTATCCGCTGTATATATTCTCCGATTAGTCGACTGGGCAATAGACACAGGATGGCTTCTTATTGGACTTTGCTGCTCGCTTTCGCCGTAGTGGCGTCGATGAGTAGCTTTCGCAAAGCATGCCAACTACTTTCTTACATATGAATTAATTCCTCGATCAAGTAATGACTCTTGGCGGGTTGCTTGTCGCCGGATCAATTCGACCCTGACCGTGGCGTTTCGTCCCCAGATTGACACTGGCGAATGTGGAGGAGCCCAACGCGGCGCTCTGCGTTTCCCCTTCACCAGCAAACGTCTCTGCGCGAACCTCGTCGGAAAGGGCTCAAATCTTCCTTACTCTTCCCCACGGCCAACTGTCAGCTATCTGATGGCGCCTACCGACATCTCTTCGTTACCGCGCGAGGTAAAGGCGCACATCCTCGTCCTCGTCGCTCGACAGGAGGAGGCTTGGACGACGCGTATCGCTGCTCTCGAGATACCCAAGGAGACACTGGACTCGGAGAGAAAGAGACATGTCAATGGGATCGAGTCTATGTCGCTTGTGTCCAAGGAGTGGCGCGCGGTTTCCGCCCAACATATATTCCACGTGAGTGACGTTACTTTTCATGAGACGAGACTTTACTTTACTTGATACTCGGAAAGCAGACCTTGAATGCGATAGACACCCCGCGTGCGTCCTTTCGGTACCTCATTTATCCGACGTACGGTCACCTTCTCGCGAGCTGTCCTAAGGGCGAATGGTGGCAGTCAGCGTAATAACGAGAAGCTTTTGGACCACACCCTCTCACTTCTGGCTACACTTCCTCAGCTCCGCTCGATTGAAATCGACGCCCCCGCCGTACAATTCTTATTTGGCGATGGCTTGAAGCTGGACCCCGATTGCGAAGGAGAGCAACGCATGAGAGTCGACACTTTTGTCAAGCTCGGCCGAAATATCGAGGAAATCGAATTAGTGGGATTTGATGCTGAAGGTGCTTGCAGGGTGTTGGCAGTATGTGGTGGCACCCGCCGTATCTGCTTCCGTGGAAAGAGTCCCACCGGGGCGGATGTTTCAAGTCATGGGATTGTGCTGAGAGCTCTCAGCGGTATGGATCACCTTCGGAGGCTGGAGCTGGATCAGAACGAGGCTCTGTTCGATATTGATCCCACAAACTGCACGCCTGACGTCTCAGAGTCGCTACGAGTCCACCCCCCTCCCATCTCGTCCCTCCAATTCAAGACCGATCACTTACTTCAATCAGACCTACTCTTCTTCAATCTCTTCTCCGCCACTCTCAAACATCTTCAACTCGAGATTGAAACTCTGGAGGCTCGTGATGATCTTGACGCCACCGCCTTGAGGACCCCGCTGGGACTTTCCCAGCTCGTTACTATCCACGTTCTCATCGAAAGCTCATTCGACTCAGAAAAACCAGGCGTTGGCGCTCGCTTATTCCAAGAGCTTTCGTCCTCCCCACTTCAAGAGGTCACAATTCGCGACGGCGGGGGGATGTCGATTGACCCCCAGTCAGGCGGGGTTTTAAACGTGCTCTCGAGTAGCTTTCCGACACTTCGTCGACTTCAGATTACCTTACCGGACCATATCTTGTCATTCGAGGATACAACCTCTAACATTCCCAGCTTTTCACCGACCGCGAAGTACACGTCCCGACTCCGAGCATATTCAACCGCAGTTCGGATTACCTATTTCACTATGAAGAGCCAGACATCGACGCCATGTGCGATCAGTTCGAGGATTTATTGAATTTTGGAAAGGTGGAGGTCGTGAGGTTGAGGGCGGGTAGGAACGTGAGCGACGCGGTGGCGTTCCTTGAGTCTTTGGAATCTTTGGACCTGCATAGGCAACGTTGGCTGGATTGACTGCTAGCTTTATGAAAATGGAAGCTTTGAAAACTTCTCTGTTTGAGGAGAGTCACTAATGCATGGTCTAGTGTGCAGCCATATGCATTGTCGACGCTTCTTCGCAGGAACGCCAACAAGTGCCGTTCAACACACTCTACTCGATAATCACGATGGAAATTTTCTCGTCTCCTCTTGTTCACGGAGCAAACATTCATTGTAAGTTCTCGTCGTCTCCTGGCGGAATGAAACGTCGACTCGCCAAGACTTGCAAAAGAAAGTAAAGTCTGGGCCCCTGAGCGGTTCGATGCACGCGACGAAATTAGGGCTCGCAGCACATTTCTTTCGCTCTTCCCTTGTTCTCCCACTTCGCCAAAACACCTCCCCGACACTCGTTTAACCTCCTTGACGGACACCTCACCCTAATCTTTTTGCCATGCTGTTCCTCCCTCTCCTCGTCTTAACCTCTGCCATCGCGCTCGTTTCAGCGCAAGTCAGCAACGACGATCCAACTGGTAAGGTTCCTTTGCTATCAACTACATCTGTGCTACTATCTCGTGCACGTGGCTCTACGTTACCTCTGGCGCCAGAGAACCACGAGAGTTGGGCACTGTAGAGAATTCAGGCGCGCAAGGGGGGCATGAGCGCGTCCGCTGCGTTGCGTTTCCGCGTTCCATCACAAGCACCCACGAATCAAGCTCAAGCCGCGTGACAGACCAGCTGACATTTGTTTTTGCTTTCTCAGGAAAGGTCCTTTAGTAAGCCATCGCCTTTGTTCGGTGGGATTGTGAAGACAGCTCGGCGTTCTGTCAGTCAACTCGGAGAAGTGTCAATAGGAGATCGGAGGGGAGGAAGCGCTTTGGAGAACGTGAGGCACGCTCGCGAAACGTGGAGTTCTTATTTGTGGTTGGATTGGAGGTCTGAAGGAGCTGGTTGCGCGCGAGGTGGGGTCGTCACGATTCGGTGTGGGAGGACGCAGAGTGAGCTGCCGAACGGCGGGACGGAGATGCTTTCTTGCATGCTTTTTCGGCCCAGCTTTGCGCCAAAGTCAAGCCGAAGAGGTCTCGGGCACGAGATCAACCGTCTGAACATCGAGATGGAGCCCTACTTGCACTGGGTTTGGTCCTCCGAAGGCGAGCTGAGGCCTTTTGTGTTCGGGGGCAAGGACGTCGAATTCGGAGCGCGAGCGAATTGTGCAAGAAGAACTTCAGAGCTCCACGGATTGCACTTGTGCAGCTGCGTGGGCTTTCTGCCAACCTTCGAGCCTAATTTACGGTGTTGCGACGACCGCTCGCCGCGGCCTTACTTGTGGCTCTATTACTAGCGCTGTTCAGGTTTCCGTTTAATCACTGGGACACAAGCTATGTTTCTTGGATGCCGAATTCTCTCATCGTTGCGCTAACTCACCGCATCGGGTCAGCGTTCTCGACTTTGTCGTCCATTTCGCTGACCTCGTTTCTTCTGACCGCACAGCGTCAACTACCCAGCCTGTGACTCCTACAAAGTGAGTGTGCCAAGTATTTTCTGCGTTTGCACTACTAACCTGTGATGATCACAACAGTGCGTCGTTACATGGCCCAAAGGACTCTCAACTTACGTGAACTGGATCAACCCTACCGACGGCAACGTTTCCGTTTCCCTCGCCTCCAACGCCGGAGGAGCTACCTACGTTATCGAGTCAAACATGCCTGCCACCACTAGCGACTGTGATGCCGGATCTGGAGATGGAGTCGCCGTCAAGGGCACGACCTGCGGGGGAGTCAAATTCATCGTTCCGAACAACTGGGTGGAGGCTGCCAACTGTACGTACTCCACTATCCTCTCTTGAGGTCAAAACTGAACATGCGTATTCATTTCGCCCCCAGACACCATCGTCGTCCAATCCCTCAGCACCTCAACCGACGTCGGATACACCGACGCCGTCACAATTGCTGCCGCAAACTCCACAACGGCCTCATCCACCGTTGCCTCCCTCTCCATCCTTGATGGAGCCGCCTCTACCGCAGCAGCGGTCGTTTCCGGTTCGTCGACCGTGGCGTCTGGCTCAGCGACGTCGAGTGGCAAATCGGCATCGACCGCATCGACCAAGACTGGAACTTCTTCTACTTCGGGATCTGCATCGAAGTCTGCTTCTGCTTCCGCTGCTGCTTCCAGTGCGGCTTCTGGAGCGGAGAGGATCGTCGGTGGAGGGTGCGCGCTGGTCGCGGCTGTTTTGGTTGGACTCACTGCTCTCTTTTGAGTGGAGAGCAAGTGAAGGATGGACATTTGCCGACTTGGTGTCGGCCTAATCACTTTTCGGACCCCCTTTTTTCATTTGGCTTGCATCCCCCCAAACCCACAGCCTTCGCATTATCTTCCCCACCCAAATTCGTACTTGCATACTCCGACTCGTACGCATACTGTAGATTAGTCTCCGTTCGTATCCTAAGCAAAGCATTTCTTTTTTACCCGTCTCTCCAACCGCTGATGGCCACGACTTTGCGAGCAGATGACCCGATCTTGTCAATCCCGGACCCCCAAACCGAGTCATCCTACCTCGAGTCATCATCAAAGCGTCTTCTTGCGCTTCCTGAATCTTTGTCTCCAACACAACCAACATGTGCTCCAGCTTCATGCTGGGTGACCGGGAGATCCTGAGCATCGTATCGCCGGAAACTCATCAAACAATAATGTATCGGGAACGCGGAGAGTACTACTGTATGATGACCGTCGGATCTGAGCTGAGCTTGAAGGAGATGGAGTTCACTCCGTCCACGCACCTACCAAAGAGCGAGCTTTTCCCTCGAGCCTCTGACACGTTCCCACCGACGGTCGCCTCTTCAACTCTTGTACGTCTCTCCGCCGTAGGGACAGTGACATTAGCTGACCCGGTTTTTAAGGAGCCCAATTCTTTCGTTAAGATCATTGGAATCACCTCATACAAGCCCGGGGACACAACCTACCTCGAGATGACTACCCGCCATTTGGAGCATGAAGTTGCCACCTTCGAAACGCTAAAGCACCATCCGCACCCCAACATTTGTGAATACCGGGGATGTCTTGTGGATGAAGGATTCGTGACCGGTATCGTTTTGAAGGAGTATCCCGAGGATCTTAGCTATTGCCGTGAGAAGGTGAATCGGCAGATGGTAATGAGGGACATTGGGGCGGCTATTCAGCATCTTCATAGTCTCGGGATCATTCACGTGAGTCCCTAAACCGAAGCTTCGACTTAAGACTTTGCTAATGGTGGTGCACAGAACGACGTCAATCCAGGAAACATCATTCTTCCAGCGGATCTCTCTCGCGCGGTGCTCATTGACTTTGACTCCTCGCGGCCTGAGGGATACAAGTTCTGTGACAGCGACAGGAGGTATACAGAGGGCTTCTCAAAAGAGGAATTGGACATATCGGAGAAAGAAAATGATTTATATGGGTTGGAGAGGATCAGGTTGTGGTTGGAGGATCCGAGGTTGGTGGGAGAGGATGAGTGAGGCGATAGTGAAGGCCTGTTTTTGAAGAGGGAGGATAGTAGGAAGCTAGTTATTTAGAGTAGTGTTGACAGATGTTTGAGGTGAGTTTGCTCCGAGGAAATGGAGGAAGATGCTCGAGCCAATTTGATTTCCGAAAGTGCGCGCGAAGTTCGAAGTGTGAGGCGTCACCGCGAAGGCGTTCAGACAGTCTTTGCTTCATCAATCTCGAGGGGCTTTAACGAAAGCTTCAGGCTACCAAGAGCTCTGTGATCCAAATTCTCCGGTGGCAACAGTCCTGAACAGGAAGTCAGACACAGGAATTGAACCAAGATCCCTTTCAACTTTCAAAGGCCTTCTTGGTTCAGGGGCAGAATACGGCTTTCGTACACTCTGGAAAGCTGAGACGGGTGTTCGAGTCACTCAGAGGGCACGGTACTGCTACCAATACGACACTTTTGCTTGGGTAGCATGCTTTCTCCTACACATGGCTATTCACGCTTGTCTTTCTCTTGCCTTTGCTTTTTGCCACCTTGGCACGAAAGTGGTGAGGGCTTGGTAGCAATTAGAGTAGATATTGGCTTTGAACTCAAGTTTTATAGTCCATCTATAGCCCATGGTTGAGTGTTCTATTGCAGACATCAGGGTACACTAGTGAGCCATGACTACCGGCGGTGGTTGTGGCGCGAGCGCCTGTTGTTCAAGGACCCCGCAACTCTCGGGGGGTCTAGAAAGCCGTATTTGGCTTCGAATGGCGCTGTGCGATTCTTTCAGCTACTCATCCTGTAAGACGTGCATGCAATTATAATGAAGCAGCGGGTAAGGAAGATAGCTTGCCACTCGCCAGCGCTCAATAAGACTCTCATCTCACCCTTGCCTCACGGTGGTGGGGAGACTTACAAAGAGAGGAAACAAAGAAAGCGATTGAAAAATGAAAGAAGCATCTGAATCATAGAACATAGAACATACATAAGCGGTAGAAGAGAGTCGGGAGTAGCTAATATGAAAGGTTTTCACACCGCGGCGGCGCGAAAAAAATGTTGCCGACTTCCGTTACAAGGTGCCATGAAGCAGAAACATTCCCAACCGGGGAGTCGAACCCCGCTCGCCGCCGTGAAAAGGCGGAATCATAAACCGATAGACCAGCTAGGAATTCCTTAGGAAGAGGTGGCGTCGCAGTCACCGAAATAAGCAAAGCATTCCCCTGTCACGCATGACTTTCTTCACAACCAGCTGGTCGTAAAACATTTATGCTCCAAAATCCGCTTGCTGGAAGTGTCCAGGGAAACAAAAGAAAGAATTGAGGGTTTGCCGAGAGAAGAGCGGCCCCTATTGGGACTGGGTCACCACGAAAAGAAGGCAGTCAACTTTCCACCGGTCACCACAAAAGGATGTGCTTGTCAAGTAAATCTCTTTTACGACGTCTCAGTCCAGTCATACCATATCTCGAGCACGCTTTGAGGAAATGCTCTCGCGACTCGAGAATAAGCAGCAAGTGCAGTGGTACTACCGGTATTGTAGAAAGCTTACCAAGCAGTCTGTCAGATAACTGAGGGGAGGATACTCATCGAATAGTATGGCAAAATTGAACATGGCATTGAGGGAGCCGTTGCAATAGGCTGAACGGTGCTCGCAGCTTGGGACCATATGCGAAGGTTAAGCCACGAGGCTCTACTCTACCGTCTATCACTCGCCGTATTCTAAACACAGCAAAAAAGGTAACGATCATTCACAGGAGTTCGACATGAACAGCAAGAGAGGGGTAAGGAACCTGCAAGGAGCTGGAAGGAGGGTCACACCGTGGTGCCAGTGGCGCCCAAAAAGTTGCTTTCCTCCTCATCAGGAATTCAGGAAGAGCCACAACGATGTTCCCAACCGGGGAGTCGAACCCCGTTCGCGGCTGTGAGAGAGCCGAATCATAACCGGTAGACCAGCTAGGAATTGGATGAGTGCTCCGTTTGTGGGCTCGCAACTTTATGGAAAGCCGCGGAGGACATTCACTGCGCTCAACACCTTCGCACTCAGTCTCGCAGATGTAGACGGCATACTGCTCAAGACGAAGCACTTTCGTTTTGGATCAATACCGTATAGGTGCCCACCACGACGAAGAGAAAAAGTTTCTACAGGGCAAAACCTTCTTTTGCATGACGCGTCTGCCAGCCAGAGGAGCGGGACGCTCGCGTGCGCAACTCCCTTGGCTCCAAGACTACTTTGGTCCTTGACTTCTTTTTCGGCATCTCCGGCGAGGGAGAAAAAACGATTCCTTCTGTCTATTCACCAGTCAACGAATCCCCACACCCACTCCTCACAAAGAGGTGAAACTTTGTGCACGGTTCGTCAAAGGATAGGTAGTTGAAGAACGCGCAGTCGATCCTCTCTCTGTTGGTGAGACTCCTGTCGAGTCCTCATCACTTCCCTTCTCCCATTCTCCTCTTTCCCGACTCAAATCCAAAGACACACACGACACTCGACTGGATCGGTACTTAAAGCCCTGGTTGCATCGACTGGTGAGTCAATCTCTTCCGCTGCGTCTGCGTGATTTGTAGCTCGGCATCATCCCCTCTTCCCGTCCAACTGGGTCACAATCACTCCCGCCCTCATCCATCTCGACATCCCCCGAGAGCCCTGTTTCCATCTCAGCACTCAGCAGACTCCACCTCGCCAACGGTTACTCACAACCGAGTCCGTCGTTGGGCTCGCAGAAATCAGAGGGGCTGAGACCGTAGCACGGGGGAGGAGGGGGAACGAGAGCGAGCGTGGGGTACCACGGTTCCCAAACCAGTGGGAGAGGGATAGGTGGGAGGGAGTTGTACGACGAGTTGAAAGGGTGGTGATGATGCATTGGGTGCGATGCGTGATGCGAGCACGCGCGTCTGGAGAAGGTTTGCGGGTTTTTTGGGGGTGCGCAGACGGGCGGCAGGAGTAAAAGCGTGGTCGGGTCCCAGGATAACGGAAACGCGCCTGCATTCACGGATTTAGTCGATAAGAGCTTCATAGCGCATCACCTCGGCACCAAAAACCAGCGAGAACCTCTTCAACTAACTCCCCATGTTCCCATCACAGCGCGCCCTCCCTCCTCCCTTCCC
>JASZXU010000713.1:0-15414 GCA_035521515.1 Phenoliferia sp. Uapishka_3 | reverse complement strand
GTGGAGGAGGCGGTGTGGGGGAGGCAACTGGAGGAGGAGTTGCGGAACGAGAGGAAGAGAAGGCGGCGAGCATCTTCGAGGCGAAAGAGGTAGTTGCGGCGGTGGCAGAAGTCGCGGCAGCGACGAGGGACTGGACGGGTTTTGGTTTGGCGGCATAGCTTGATAGCCAATATGAAACCTCGGCTCGGAGCTGGAGTGGAACTTCTTCGATCTTTTCTATGCGGAGGATCCTGAGAGGGGAAGAAGTCGAGAGGTTGGGCTTCAAGGTGAGAGGTCGGGAAGGGGCAAGGGTTTTTGATACGCGGAAGAGTAGCTGTGGTTTTTCGAAACATAAAGGAAGGCGCATCAGATAGTTACAAGCAGGGAAGGTCAAGAATTTGGACTAACGTGATTATCGAAGTGCATGGAAACGGTGGTAATTTTGGCCGTGAAGCCTAAACATGTGGAAAGGAAACGAGCAAAGTCGTGAGGGTCTGGCATCGGAGCTGGTTCCCGAAGTTCCATGAGGAAGGAAGTCCATGGTTTGCCGTTTGGTGCCAAATTCTCGCTGCCTGCTGGTGTCGGGGCAGTCTTGACGCTGCGAAGGGTATGACTCTGTCAGCGCTGCTCAAGGCAAAATACGAAACCTCACAGACAATAGTTGATCTTTCCCATCCTTCCAGTAGAATCCTAAACTCGTGAAGATTTAGCTCGTACGGAAATGAGCTACGTCGACCGAATTGCTCACCCATAACGCGACGGCCACTCGAAACGACTGGCTCATCGCAAAGGGAAAAGAGGGAGCTGGCATGTCCAATTCAGCGTCGCATATTTCTTGAGCTTCTTTAAAGCACGAAAGGCTCCTTACTAGCTGCGAACGGATCATTGATGTGAGCTATGCGTACATACCGAAGCAAAGCAGTACAACAAACGCCAAGCTCACAATCCAACTCCAAATGCTCCGATTTTGCTCTCATCTGGGTTCCCTTCGGCAATCTGAAGATGTAAGTAGGCATCAGCTCCGAACATGTAGCCCTCCTTGTATTTGCGCTTGGCGCCCCCAGTCGACACCTCACCTTCTTTAGCCTACTCCAATCCTCATCTCTAAACGCCACTCCGTCGTTTCTCGCCATGATGCTTGTCGTGTTGGTAGTCTTTAGGTCCGGCAGCGCAGTCTTACTGTGGGTCACATCGCTAGCCGTCTTGAAGTGTATTTCCACCGACTCAGCTCCGGCGTCGTCGGCATTCTGCAGCAGCTCCCTAAAGACCGTATTCTCGCCACTATATCGAGCTAGGATCTTCTCTATGAGACTGGAGGACGCGGGCATGAGCGAGCGTGCGTGCGACTTGGGCTTGCGCGGTCGTCAAGTGGTCGGTGGGGTGTGCAGGCCTTACCTTCTCTGATTCACACTTACTGCCTCGTCCTCTCCTGACGCTTGCAGTAGAGCTTTGAAGTCTGACATTGTCGCTTTCGCGCCAAGGAAGTTGCGGGTGATCGAGATTGAGGAGGCGTGTGGCGCCCGCGGATTCTTCAGAGGGACGCGCACTTCTGAATGTGTCGGCGCGCAAACCATTTCTTCCTCATTCCACCCACTCTCTTTATAAGAACTACATCCCGCATCTGCCAACGTCGTCCCGCAAGCTACCCGACCCCTTCCCATCCCAGCAGCACTCCCTGCCGTCGTTGAACGACTCCTGCGTTCGGCCAACATCCATTCCCCATGTCACCGATCGTGGCTCGCCCCATTTCTGCTATATTTCTAGACGGTCCTAAATAGGAGCAAAGCAACTTTTTGTCAGGAAGGCTCCTTGCTGGCGGCAGCGTCTCGACTCTCTCGTCCGCTGTCGAGACGTTTGGGCGCGGTGGTGGCGCCGTGGTTCCAGGGCGACGGGGACACAGACTAGTAGTGATGTTCCTCTTTCTTCAAGCCCTACTTGTCTAGCGAGCGGGTGGCAGCAGGCTACCCATCCATCCATCCTACATCCATTTCGGATGGAGGATGGATCACCCGTCCTCGGCCGAAAGAGCACAAAAATGCAGATCAACCTCGCTGCGCCGAGTTCGTCTTTCCTCCCTCTTCCTCCTTTCTCCTTCCTCTCACTGCGTTGTTCGTCTCTGTGCGTACATACCATACGCTGTTTTCACACACCTCGACGAGGCTAACCTCCTGTGCCTTCTTTCCAATTCGCGGCGCCCAGGACGAGCGGGCGAGAGTTCCAAAGCTGTAGATACCATGAACGCAAAGGACCTTCAATCAGCATTCTTGCCCAACGATACACTTGATCCGAAGCTCGACGTGGGTGAAGCGTCAGCTCCTCACCTTCGTGGTCACGTCGTTCCCAGCGCGTTCTCGGATAGGGGCTCTTCTCGAACTCAAATTTTTTGCCGGTACCACTCCGAGCGCCGCCGTCGACGCTTTCTCTTCTCCTTCTCCCTTCACGATTCTTTCTCCTCGAGCACCAGTCCTTTAGAAGGGCTCGCATCATCTTCAGCGAGTCCCCCGAACCAGCCCTCCTCCCAAAAAAATTGCCCACGGACTCGTCGAAAGACGCTCTCGGGAAAATGTCTTCATCACCGACTCCACTCGACCTTTCCGCCCAGCCCGCCCCTCTCGTGCCGACTCTCCCCTCGGCAGTAGCCAGTGGCTCTGCTTCGGCACCTCCCCCACCTATCTCTCGCCAGAACTCGCGTAACGGCAAAACTGCTGGCCAACCTTCCCCACCAACTACCTGCCTTCCTCCTTCCGAGCTCGACCTCCTCTTCCCGGGACCTGGCGCGGATGCTAGTGCAGACACTAGGGGCAAGGGTGTTCAGCTCAAGGGTGGCCTCGCGAGTGATGGAAAGATGCTGCTCGAGCTCACGGATGGCTCCGCTCACGAGGGTTATTCCTTCGGTGCAGACAAGAGCATTACTGGCGAATGCGTCTTCCAGACGGGTGAGGTTTCTTGAGTGCCTGAGCTGGTAAGACACGAGCTGACATGGCTCGGTTGAAAAGGAATGGTCGGTTACCCCGAGTCGCTCACCGACCCGTCCTACGCGGGCCAAATTCTCGTCCTCACCTACCCTCTCGTCGGTTCCTACGGAGTACCAGCTCGCCCAGCCCCAGGAAGCACCGACCTTCCCGAACACTTTGAGTCTGCTAAGATCCACATCGCTGGTCTCGTCGTTGGATCCTACTCTGGAGCCGGACAGGACTTTTCAAACTACCTCGCAGACTCGGAGCTTGGTCAATGGTTGAAGGAAGAGGGAATCCCAGCTATGTACGGTGTTGACACCAGGGACCTCACGAAGAAGCTCAGGGAGAGAGGAAGTACGGTCGGACGTATTCAGCGCCGCAAGGAAGGCTCGACGGCGACCGGTGCCGCATGGAGGGACGCGTACGAGCAGGTCGCCTACCACGACCCGAACGAGGACAACCTTGTCGCAGCCGTCTCCAGGAAGGACACTTTTGTCTACAAGCCCACTGGGACTCCCCTTCTCCACCCTTCCGGCCGACCACTTCGCGTCCTCTGTGTCGACGTCGGATTGAAGTACAACCAGATCAGGTGCTTCATCAAGCGAGGAGTCGAGCTCAAGGTCGTTCCCTGGGATTACAACTACCTTCTCCCCTCTGAAGAGCCCTTCGACGGTCTCTTCGTTTCCAACGGTCCCGGTGACCCAGCGACTCTCTCCGCCACGGTCGACATTCTTTCCAATGCTGTCGCCCTTGCCAAGTTCCCCATCTTTGGAATTTGTCTCGGTCACCAGCTCCTCGGTCGCGCCTCTGGAGCCAGCACTCTCAAGCTTCCTTACGGAAACCGCGGAGCCAACATTCCCTGCACTTCGCTCCTTTCTGGCCGATGCTACATCACATCCCAGAACCATGGATACGCTGTCGACACTGCCACTCTCACCGGCGGATGGAAGGAGCTTTTCGTCAACGCCAACGACGGCTCGAACGAGGGAATCTACTCGACTACCCACCCTTTCTTCTCCGTTCAGTTCCACCCAGAATCTTCACCAGGACCCCGCGACACCGAGTTCCTCTTCGACGTCTTCATCGCCTCAATCCAGAAGGTTCTCGCAAACCCTGGCAAGGCTCTCGGCCCCATCGACATGCCTGGAGGAGATATTGTTGAGAACGCCAAGCTCCACCCTCGTGAGAACGTCCGCAAGGTCCTCGTTCTTGGATCTGGAGGTCTCAGTATCGGACAGGCTGGAGAGTTCGATTACTCTGGATCTCAGGCCATCAAGGCCTTGAAGGAGGAGGGCATCTACACCGTTCTCATCAACCGTGAGTTTCTTGACTTCCAGCTGCGCAGAACTTTCGCTGACTCAACTTCATCTTTTAGCCAACATCGCCACCATTCAGACTAGCAAGGGGTAAATTGAAGCTTCCAGTCTCTCGAACAAGCAAGAGATGACTTCTGACTAGCCGGTTCTTGCAGTCTCGCCGACAAGGTCTATTTCCTGCCCGTCACCGCCGATTTTGTCCGCAAGGTTATCGAGCACGAGCGACCCGACGGAATCTACGTCACCTTCGGAGGACAGACTGCCCTCTCGGTCGGTATCAAGCTCAAGGACGAGTTCGCTGGCCTTGGAGTCAAGGTACTCGGAACCTCAATCGACACTATCATCACGACTGAGGACCGAGAGCTCTTCGCTCAAGCTATGGAGCAGATTGGAGAGAAGTGCGCCAAGTCGGCTTCCGCTACCAACATCGCCGAGTGTGTCGCTGCCGCTACCGAGATTGGATACCCAGTCATCGTTCGCGCTGCCTTCGCCCTTGGAGGACTTGGAAGTGGATTCGCTTACAGCGAGCCAGAACTTGTCGAGCTCTGCACCAAGGCCTTTGCGACTAGTTCGCAGGTTCTTGTCGAGAAGAGTATGAAGGGTTGGAAAGAAATTGAGTACGAGGTCGTCCGTGATTGCCGCGACAACTGCATCACCGTTTGCAACATGGAGGTAAGGCCTTTCTGCTGTTCCAGCTTCCTCGTCCTTCATCATTTTGACTAATTTCTTTAACCTCTAGAACTTCGATCCCCTTGGTATCCACACTGGAGACTCGATCGTCGTCGCCCCATCGCAAACCCTTTCCGACTCCGACTACAACATGCTCCGTACCACCGCTGTCAACGTTATTCGCCACCTCGGTGTTGTTGGAGAGTGCAACATCCAGTACGCTCTCAACCCCGACTCGCAGGAGTACTGCATCATCGAAGTAAACGCTCGTCTTTCGCGTTCGTCCGCCCTCGCCTCCAAGGCCACTGGTTACCCTCTCGCCTTCATCGCCGCCAAGCTCGGTCTCAACATTCCATTGAACGAGATCAAGAACTCGGTTACTAAGAACACTTCCGCGTGCTTCGAGCCCAGTCTCGATTACATCGTCGTCAAGATCCCTCGTTGGGACCTGAAGAAGTTCACCCGCGTCTCGACTGCTCTTAGCAGTAGTATGAAGAGTGTCGGAGAAGTCATGGCGATTGGAAAGACCTTCGAAGAGACCATGCAGAAGGCCATCAGGGCTATTGACCCTTCGTTTGCTGGCTTTGGCAAGGTGATGATTTTACTTATGAAAGCAGCCGCGTGCAAGTTGTTAACTTCCCTTCTCCAAATGCAAAGAACGACTACAACGAGGATATCGACGAAGAGCTCAAGAATCCCTCCGACCAGCGTGTCTTTGCCATCGCCAACGCCTTCCACCGCGGCCAGACCGTTGATGAGGTCCACGAGCTTACCAAGATCGACAAGTGGTTCTTGCGCAAGCTCGAGCACATTACCGACATGGAGAAGATCGTTTCGTAAGTTTTGAACACTCCCAGAAATGCGCCACAAACCTGACATGGCTTTTCGCAGCCGTTACACCACCGCCCAAATTCCCGCCGACCTCGTTCGTGCCGCTAAGCAGATGGGTTTCGCAGATGCGCAGCTCGCCAAGCTCCTCGGATCCAACGAGCTCGCCGTCCGTCGCCTCCGTATCGAGAACGGTATCACCCCCCGCGTCAAGCAGATCGACACTGTCGCTGCCGAGTTTCCCGCCTTCACCAACTACCTCTACATGACCTACAACGGTGGAGAGCACGACGTCGCTTTCGAGGACAAAGGAATTATGGTCCTCGGGTCTGGAGTCTACCGTATTGGATCCTCAGTCGAGTTCGATTGGTGCGCCGTCCGCGCCATTCGCACGATTCGCGACCGTGGATTCAAGACCGTGATGGTCAACTACAACCCGGAGACCGTCAGTACCGACTACGACGAGGCAGACCGCCTTTACTTCGAGGTCATCAGTCTCGAGTCCATCCTCGACATCTACGAGGCAGAGTCTTCGAGCGGAGTCGTCGTTTCGATGGGAGGTCAGACTTCCAACAACATCGCTCTCCCACTCCACCGTCAAGGTGTCAACATTCTCGGCACATCTCCCGAAATGATCGACATGGCCGAAAACCGTTACAAGTTCTCGCGTATGTGTGACAAGATCGGAGTCGACCAGCCTCTTTGGAAGGAGCTTTCGACCATGTCTGCCGCCCACGAGTTCTGTGACAAAGTCGGCTACCCCGTCCTCGTTCGACCTTCGTACGTTCTCTCCGGAGCTGCTATGAACGTCGTCTACTCTCGCGACGATCTGGACGCCTACCTTACCCAGGCTGCGAACGTCTCTCGCGAGCACCCCGTCGTTGTCACTAAGTACATCGAAGAGGCCAAGGAGATTGAGATGGATGCTGTCGCCCGTGATGGAAAGATGGTCATGCACTACGTTTCAGAGCATGTCGAGAACGCTGGAGTCCACTCTGGAGACGCCACCCTCATCCTCCCGCCCCAGGATCTCGACCCGGAGACCGTTCGTCGCATCGAAGTCGCCACCGCCAAGATCGGAGCCGCTCTCAACGTGACTGGACCTTTCAACATCCAGTTCATCGCCAAGAACAACGAAATCAAGGTCATCGAGTGCAACGTTCGTGCGGCCCGCTCCTTCCCCTTCGTTTCCAAGGTCACTGGAATTGACGCTATCGAGCTCGCCACCGATGTTATGCTCGGCCTCCCCATCACACCTTACCCCGCGATGAACTTGCCTCCCGACTACGTCGGTATCAAGGTGCCCCAATTCAGTTTCTCCCGTCTCGCCGGTGCCGACCCCATTCTTGGAGTCGAGATGGCTTCGACTGGAGAAGTCGCTTGCTTCGGAAAGGACAAGTACGAGGCGTACCTCAAGGCCCTGCTCTCGACTGGTATGACCATGCCACGCAAGAATGTTCTCCTCTCCATCGGTTCGTTCAAGGAGAAGCTCGAGATGCTCCCCTCAGTCCAGAAGCTCCACGCCCTCGGCTACAACCTGTTCGCCACCTCTGGGACTTCCGACTTCCTTCAGGAGCACGGTGTCCCTGTCAAGTACCTCGAAGCGCTCGAGGACGAGGACGAGGGCAAGAGCCAGAAGTCTGAGTACTCTCTCAACCAGCACATCGCCAACAACCTTATCGATCTTTACATCAATTTGCCGTCGAAGAACCGATACCGTCGCCCTGCGAGCTACATGTCGAAGGGATATCGATCTCGTCGCATGGCAGTCGACTTTGCCGTTCCTTTGGTCACGAACGTCAAGTGTGCTAAGCTGCTCATCGAGGCCCTCTCACGGTGAGGTTCCCCATTTTTCCTCTCCTCGCTGCGCTGTTCACTTATTCAAGTTGCTATATCTTCAGTCAACCCGACTTCTTCATCTCGAGCGTTGACTACAAGACCTCCCACAGAACTGTCGTTCTCCCCGGCTTCGTCAACACTCGCGCCTTTGTCCCCAACATCGCAATCCCGGACTCCGTCGACGTCGCGGCCGCCACTGCTGCTGCATTGGCCGGTGGATTCACCTGCGTCCAGATCATGCCCGTCGGTGTCAAGGCTAGCATCGAAGATGCCGCTACCCTCAACATTGCCAAGGCCAACGCGTTCAGCTCTGCTCACTGCGACTACACCCTTGGTGTCGCCGCGACGCCCGAGAACGCTATTCGTCTCACGCCCGCCCTCATCGCTGCCGCCCGCACCCTCACTATCCCCTTCAACAGCCTTGCCGGGTCCACGAGCAAGGTTGCTGCCATTGCCGCTCACTTCTCCGCATGGCCGATCGACAAGCCCATTGTCACCGACGCGCGCACCACCGACCTTGCCTCCGTCCTTTTGCTCGCCAGTCTCCACGGCCGTAGCATTCACGTTACCAACATCCAGACCGCCGACGACATTGCTCTTATTGCCTTCAGCAAGGAAAAGGACCTCAAGGTCACCTGCGATGTCACAATCTACTCGCTCTTCCTTACTCGCGAGGCTTTCCCAGGCTCGACTTGCCTTCCTTCGGTCGCCGATCAGGCCGCTCTTTGGGCCAACCTCGATGTGATCGACACCCTTTCCGTCGGCAGCTTGCCGTACCGCCTTGCCACTGAGCTCGGTCACTCGTACTCGGCTGGCGCTGGTTCCGAGGACTCAATCCGTCTCCTTCTCTCGGCAGTCAACGACGGCCGCCTCACCCTTGACGATGTCACAGCCCGCCTTTCGGACAACCCCCGTGCCATCTTCGACCTCCCTGCTCAACCGAACACTTATGTCGAGGTTGAGATCGACCGAGTCACCGTTACACCGAAGCGCGACGTTTGGTCTCCCATCGAGGGCCAGGCTCTTGCTGGAGCTGTTCACCGTGTCGTTCTTCGAGGAAACACCGTCGTGCTTGATGGAACCTTCTTCCCTGTCACCCCCAACGCGGGTAAAGACCTTTCGGAGACTGGCGCGGTCGTCAAGGCGGAACGAAAACAGGCTCGCTTCTCAGTTTCTTCCTCTGTCCGTCCGTCTCTCCAGTCTCTGGGCTTCTCCAGTCGACCTTACGAGGCTATCAACTCTCCTCTGTCGCCTTCCCTTGGTCCCACCTCCCTCATCAAGTCGCCAAAGCTTGGCAGTGCCTCGCGATCCCCTGCTCTTGATGGCGTCGACGCACCCCTCCAGCCCAGCCTTATGAGCCTTGCTGCCCCTTCTACTCAGCGCCTCAACGCTCCCACTTCCACCCTCGCCACCCTCGTCTCCAATCCCGCCTTCTCCCGTCGCCACATCCTTTCCGTCCGCGCCTTCACCCGCGAAGACTTGCACGCCCTATTCGGTGTCGCGAGCGAGATGCGCATGCTTGTGGAGCGTCACATTCCGATCGACCTGCTTAAGGGTCGCGTTATGTGCACCGCTTTCTTCGAGCCTTCGACACGGACGTCGGCGTCTTTCCAGGCTGCCATGTGCCGCCTTGGAGGATCTGTTGTCGCCGTCACTCCTGAGACTTCCTCAGTGACAAAGGGAGAGACGCTCGCAGACACCGTGCGAACGCTTGGATGCTACGGAGACGTGATCGTGTTGCGCCACCCAGCAGCAGGAAGTGCGCAAACCGCGGCCAAGTTCTCGCCTGTTCCCATCATCAACGCCGGAGACGGAATTGGAGAGCACCCTACCCAGGTGCGTTGACAGACCTTCCTAATTTCCTTCTTGAAGTAGCGCTGACTCATACCTTTTTCTGCAGGCTTTCCTCGACATCTACACCATCCGTGAGGAGCTCGGTACCGTCAACGGTCTTACGATCACGATGGTGGGTGACCTCAAGAACGGCAGGACCGTTCACAGTCTCGTCCGCCTCCTCTCCCTCTACTCGGTCTCCCTCAACTTTGTTTCGCCGTCGTCCCTCATGATGCCAGAATCAGTCAAGGCTGAAGCCGCGAAGGCGGGCATCCCAATGATGGAGACCACCAGTCTCGCCAGCGTCATTGGCAGCACCGACGTTCTCTATGTCACTAGGGTGCAACAGGAGCGCTTCACGAGCGTTGCCGAGTACGAGGCCGTTAAGGATTCTTACGTTGTCAACAACGAGCTTCTTTCGCGAGCGAAGTCCCACTGCATTGTCATGCACCCTCTTCCCAGGAATGCGGAGCTTGACCCTGAGGTCGACGTGAGTTATATTCCGTCCTCTCGGAACTCCTTTAAACTTTACTGACCTATCTAATTCGCACAGTTTGACCAACGGCGAGCAGCGTACTTCCGACAGATGCGTCTCGGTCTCTTTGTCAGGATGGCCTTGCTCGGATTAGTGTTGGGAGGTAACCAGTAGAAGATTTCATATGACTAGAAATACAACTTCGCCCTATGTATAATGATCTAAATAGGCGTATCGACGCCGCGTTGCTCCTCGTCGCTCCAGCTTGCACAACTCGGATCGCTTTCACCAGCCGTCGCCTACCTCGTTTTGGTGTCAGCCCCTAATATCCGCCGTGCTATCACAGCCTGTGTCGACGCTTTTCAACGCTTCTCGAAGGTTCGAGGGGCAACTGGAGGAGGCGTCGTGCTGCTCATCGTGAACGGGATCCCGATGCGGACTCTTATCGCGTGCAGGAATATTGCTCGCCACTTTGCCGAACCCCGCTTGTTCCCGAACCCAGTTCTTCTCTTTCTCTCGGCTCTCACATCTGCGACAGCAGCGTCTTCTCGAAGGTGAGTCGCGAACCGCTTGCCATAAAGCTTCTGAACGTTCGCTCGAAGCTCGATGCCGTCATCAGACCGAATGAAAGGGCGTCTCGAGAACTGAGGGCTATACAGCGGATCGCAAGACCTTCAAAAGAAATGCTGACGTGTGCCATCGGCTCTTCCTTTGTACCCCAGCCATGTCCGACATAATGCCTGCTCCCATTCAGAGCTCTGCTGGCTCCGCAGCTGGTGCGTTTCGCCGTTCTGCGCGCTTATCCAATCGCTAATCCCGCTTCCGCATTCGTAAAGCCACCACTGAAGGGTATTTCCACTCTGAGATACCTTCTGTGTGGCCCTGGCTGACTTTTGATCTCTGACAGAATTTCCACCGGCGACTACATCCCTGCCTCCATCAACGATACTTCTGCGCCGGGCTCTGGCCACCACACTCCAATTCACTCTATTGAAGAGGGACACCAAGCCAATCTCGCTCACCACCTTGACCCTGAGGGTTCCCGATCTCGATCCCGCTCTCGCGATGGTGGTATCATAGGACGAATCTCTCGCTCCATCAGCCGCGACCCTTTTTTCCACCGTGACTCTGGCATGACACAGGAGGAGGAGGAGCGCCATAACGCACTTGCGGAAGCACAAATGGCCCTGGCTTCTACTGCGGCAGGAGAAAAGGACAGGGAGGCCAGAAGCGAAAGTCGATCTCGCTCGAGGACCAGAGGCTTCGTCGAGAGGATCTCGAGGAGCATCTCACGGGACCCGTTCTTCAAGAGGGATACTGGACTAACTCAAGAGGAGGAAATTCGCCAGTCGGCAATCTCACAGACGAGTGAGCCTCTCTTTATTTTTCAGTGGTGGCGTTCCATTTATAGTTACGAAACGTCAACTCTTAGGCCACGCCCTGGATGCACACCGCGCGGGTGTTGCTGATCACGAGATGAGGGTCAGGTCGAGAAATGCCAGCAGAGAAGGAAGCCCCCTCAGTCCTCCTGGTAGCAGGAGCGCCAGTCACGCCAGGAGTCATCTCGCACCCACGGCAGCGGACGAAGCCCTCACCCATGGCGCAACATTTGCAACGTCAACTTGAAACAAAGGGATACAAAATTCGACGTAGATTCTAATGGGAAATTTAAAGGGTTTAATCGGTGAACTTGGAGGAGTTGCGAAGCTCGCTGGCTTCCGCTGACGCCTTGCGCTGAACCGCTAGGCTGACCTACAACCTTTGTTGGTTGGATCGAGGTCGTTGTCTTCAGAGGGTCAATATTCATTCTACTTGGACCCCTGTCCCGCAACTCGGTGAGCTCATCTTCGAAGAGACTATAACGCAAAGCAAAAAGCACGGGAAAGGGGTGCTGTGCTTGAGCACGATGATGACCCTCGCATTTTGCAAAGCGAACCTCTTGGATCTGTACCGAATTGTCGCACGGTACTGATGGACGCTTCGACAGACTCGGCGCTCAGGAAGGAGGTACCGCAAGATTGGCTTCACTCCTCACTGCCCAGTTCGCCACTCTTGACGCGTCAAGATCGCTTCTCCGTGCCGCTCCAAAACCTCAAGACCGCCCTCTTTGCTCGACGAGGTCTGAAGTCAGTCCTACTTCTGCTCGGCTTTACTTTTCTCCTTCTTTTCTCGTCGTCTGCGTGAGTGACCCAAATTTACGGCAGTCCGCTGACTCGAGACGCTCACCCCATCCTCCGCAGAATCACTCGCCCGAGTCGCCAGTACCAGCCATCGGGAAACGCTTTGAGCCATATACCCTTTCCCGAGCTCTCAAATCCCACCCACATCTCACCACTCGATAAAGACCCGCACGGAAACCCGCCGACCTTGTTCAACCTCGCGCCGCCTCAGTCAATAAACCTTCGCCTGAGGCAATGTGCAGCTTTCTGCTCCGGAGCTACCGAGCTTTCTCCTTCTTTCAATGAGATTCCTGCATTTTCGAGCTTCGAGGAGGAGTATGCGAGCGCGTTAGGAGGGCCTCTCTCGTACGCGAGCTTGTACCCAACCGTGCGTCTACAGCTCGCGGGTTGAACCACGGGGTCGAGCTGATATTGCCAAAATCAGGATCTGCCTTATATCCTGCACAACACCGATCAATTCGCTCTACCTGCTCTCCTTTCGCTCCGAGTCCAGCACCAGATGACCATGCGTCCGGAAATCACTGTCGACTCCGCGGACTTTATCGTGCTCGGTCTCGACACTTTACTTTTCGCTCGCTGCGTCTCAAGCTGCGCGCACTACGAGAATGTGCCAGAGACGATGGACCGAAACGAGATCAAGCGAGAAATCGTGGCCTGGCTACTAGGAGTTGTCGCTCAGCATCGCGGGCGTCGGGCGTTCCCATCACTCGTCCTCGCTCTGGGCCTTATCGAGCACGATTACGAACGCAACCTCCTCGAAACTAAAGTTCAGCATTTAATCAAGGACGAAGTCATTGTCGTCGGAATCGAGCTGGAACCGTGGGAAGCACCGAACGAAATTGAGTGGACGGCGCAGATGCCCTACGCTTCAATCTTTTCTTTGCCTCTGGAGTCGACGGACGGGGAGGCGGGGAAGGAGACTAGGAGAGTTCTGTCAGAATGGCTGATTGCACAAAATCGCACTTTCCTGTACGGATTCCAGATCCAACTCCAACAGACATGTACTGATAAGCATGGCGTTGTTTCAGGTTGAGCTTCGCAGGCAAGAGCGAGCCTAACAGCCCCAAAGGCGGGAAAGGTAGAACAAGATATTATGACTCAAGAGTGGGTTCTCAGCCATTGATTATCCAGGTCCGTATAATGGATACCCTACTCGAAAACTCCTCACTTCGACTCTCGAACGCTACGTCAACGACTCGAGCGTCGCCGTCGCAATTTCCAACCCTTCAACCAAGCGCGCAACCTTCATTCCTCTCATCCACAATCGCATGATTCATTCGAAATTCTGTCTTCAACCACCCGGCGACAGCTCGTCTCGCAAAGGGTTCTGGGAATCGATTCTTCTTGGCTGTATCCCCGTCCTCTTCCGGCATGGGACCTACGACTTAGTCTGGGGTGGGTATATGGACGGATTGGAGTGGGATAAAGTTGCGTTTATGATTGACGAGAAAGAGTTCATCCAGCGACAAGGAGATATTGTGGAGATTCTAAGGGCGGTCACACAGGAGGAAGTTGCGAAGCGCCAGCAGCTGATTGCCGGGATCGCAAGCCGAATGCAATACGGCGTTCCAGCCGATAGTTTGGATAGTGGGTGGGGAGGAGACGCGTTTGGGATGCTGTTGAGGCAGCTACTGGGTGTGAAGAACTCGTGGGGTGATGAGGGCTGAGCGCTGAGGAAGCTGGGAAACACTTTCGCTTTGCAAATTTCATTCCAGCTTTGTCGTGCGTACTAGTAGTTTGTGAATTCCGAAGAAGAAAAGATGTGGGAACTTTAAACGAGTAGCCCCGCCCGGAAGGAAAGCAAACGACGAGCCGTCAAAAATCGTCAAGGTATCCGCGTAATGCTTAGTCATCCAAAGTCGCGGGAGGTCTGAGTAGTCGTGCGTTTCACTGTTATCAACACATCCTGACAAAACACCCCGCCTTCCTGCCTTTCATCTTCATCTCGCCCCTCTCTCTCTCGTTGCCACCCCGCCAAGGTCCTCTGAGAATGTACCAGCCAGAGATTGTTCCATCATCGCCAACCGGCCAAGCGCTACAGGTGGGTCCACCCGCATCTCATTTAACCGTGGCACGAGCGCAGTCTAACCTTCTTACTCTCAGGCTTCGATTCAGAAGCACTTGGCGCACCTGGGATGGAGTACGGAAGACGACACTGTCATGGCGTGAGAAGCCTTTCCCTCTCCCGCCACTCGCCCACACGTACAACGCATGCTGACCCTTGCACCTTTTCTGTCAGTGAATACTGTTTGGTTATGCTCGGAAATAAAAAGACGCAAGGTGAGCAGTCGCAGTCAAACCTGACAACGAGTAGTCGCGAGTCATCACCTTCTGTGCCCACACGCTGACAACAACCTTGCACTTGCTATCTGTCCAGACCAAATTACGTCGGAACTCTCGGACCTTATTGGATCAGAGTTCGACTCGTCCTTCGTTCTCTGGCTCTTCAACGAGCTCCACACGCACTACCCAGACCCTTCCTCCGCCGCCGGCCCGTCCTCCACATCCGGCAACTCCACTTCCGCAAACGGTGTCAACGATGGCCACCGCTCCCCCGAATCTGACGCACGACGATACGACGACCGACGAGGCTCTCGCGGTAGCGTAGGGCAGGCGTCAGCCGGTAACGCGCGTGGAGGAGGGAGAGGAGGACCCGGGCCAATCGGTCCCATTTTTGGAGCGGCGATGTCTGGGGTTAAAAGGGACGCAAGGGAAGTGTCTGATCGAGAGCTGCCACCGCATCAGAGGGCGAGGTATGATAGGACTCAGGGAGGCTTCGATGGCGTACCGGCTGGACCGAGGAACATGGGTCAGCAGCAAGGCGTAAATGGTGGAAGAGGAGCTGGTCAGGTTGGCGCCGGTGCGAGGAACACAAACGGTGGTAATAGCATCTTCGACAGGGTGCAGACGGGCGGAAATCAGAACTTTGCTCAGCAAGGAACTCCCGATGCCGTAAGCTACCTCTTCTGTGCACGCTCTCATTTGGATTCGCGAACATTTGACTGATCTGGGAACTGTCCTCGGTGCTCCACAGACCCTCGCAGCCGCGAACGGGAACGGTTTCCCTCAGGGACCCGCCGGATACGTCAACCCCCAAATGATCGCGCAAGCGCAAGCTGCCGCCATGGCACAGGCATTCGCCGCTATGCAGAGTTGGGCCAGTCAACAAGGTGGAGCCGGAGGTTTCCCAGGCGCGCCTGCCGCCTTCAACCCCGCCTTCAACCCAGCTTTCCGTGGCGGAGCCGGCGGTCCTGGAGCTTTCTCTGGCGCTGGACGAGGTCATCACCATCAGCAAGGGCAGCGCCCACCGCACCAGCAACATCAAAACGGTGCGCCGA
>JASZXU010000712.1:0-15416 GCA_035521515.1 Phenoliferia sp. Uapishka_3 | reverse complement strand
TTCCCCTCTAATCCTCTCTTCCCCACGTCAGGCTACAAAATCGCCCTCATCTCCCGCACTCCCTCCTCCCTCACCGCATTCGCCGAAACTCTCAACGCGGCCCACGGTGCGGACACAGCCGCTGCTTTCCCAGTAACGCAATACACCGTCCCTGCTATCAGATCTGCTTTCGAGGAGATTGAGAAGGTTTGGCCGACGGTGGAGGGAAAGAGTGGAATTAGGTTCGCGCTGTGGAATGCTGGAAGTGCGACTTGGGGAGGTTTCTTGGGGATTACTGAGGACCAGATTCAGGAGAGTGTTGATGTTAATATGTCAGTACTCCCTTCACTCACGGGTGCTGATCGAATCGGATCCGGGGGAGCAGAAGAGGAAGAGAGCTGATAGACTCTAACATTACACAGCGTCGGAGCTTTTGCATTCGGCCAAGAAGTCGTAAAAGCGATCCTCAAATCCACTGGGGAAGAGGAAGTGAAAGAAGGTCACCGCGGAAGTTTGCTCTTCACAGGAGCTACGGCGGCTTTGAGAGGAGGGAATGGTTTCAGCGCTTTCGCAGCTGGAAAATTCGGCATCAGAGCGATTGCTCAAAGTATAGCGAGGGAATTTGGACCGCAGGGAATCCATTCGGCTCATGGTGCGATTTTGAACCTTTTGGCCAGGGGGTGCAAGCTGACGTTGGTGGTCCGCTGGTAGCTATCATCGATGGGTTCGTTTTCAGTCTCGTCCCTTTCTCTACTCGCTTCAATTGTCTCACTTCTTGCTTCACCTCACCAGACAAATTGTAACCGACCGAGGACTCGAGCGCTCAGCCGGGAACGAGGCCGCCACTGCTCGCTACCAAGACCCTCGAGTGACCCTCCTCCCCGATTCGATTGCCAAGGTGAGCCGAACAAGAATGAAAAATGAAGAATCAGTAGGCTAATATTGTGGTGTAATTAGGCGTACCTTTACTTGCATGAGCAGGATTCATCGGCTTGGACTCAGGAATTGGACCTTCGTCCTTCCTTTGAAAAGTTTTGAGGCAGGGCTAGGACGTAATGAGGTCCTGTATTGCGATGCTGAATTTCGCGACTCGAGGTTTAAGAAAAGAAAACTGTTTCCCTCGCAAGCGATGAAGCGTTTTTGCCTACATTAGTACATATTTCGATTCTCAGGACTCGTCGTAAAAGTCGCTTCAAACGAATGTGTCAGCGTATTGAAAATGATGCGCTTGTGTCCCAGTAGACCGACAGGCAGTTGGTACAGCGCACTTTGGCAGCCGTCGAGTCGCTTTGCAATTGCCTCCAGGGTAGGCGGGGGAACGGTGCCCGAGGGCCACGCCGTGGGACACAGCAGCCGCTCATAAGCTCTAGAAAGAGATGTTAGTATGGGGGGGTAGCTTGAAGGGAATGCCAGCGCGTCTGGGCCGCGTGCCTTCGTCCATGCGGGAGGGAACGAGGGAGGGGAAGCAGGAAAAATTTCTGGCGCGGTGGGCGTCTGCTACAGGCAACGCGAGGATCTTTGGTCGAGTGGTCTAAGACGACAGGTCCAGGCTTGCTCCCGGTCTCCTGTTCCGCAAGGGCGTGGGTTCAAATCCCACAGGATTCATCTTTTGCCGTCCACAATAACAAGACCTCCAGGATTTATATGGTCGAAGTGCTTCGATGGTTGTTGACAGCCTGGAACAGCCTGGAACGAAGAGGAAGGAAGCTTCGGCCACCGCCAGTATTGCTGTCCGCGAAGCCGCCCCTAGGTAGCAGCCAACATTCCGGAAGTCCGTGATGTCTCGTCTGTTCGTCCGTCACCTGAGGACACAGCGTTCGTTTGTCTTTTTCATTCATCCGGCTCAATAAACATCCCAGGGAACCGCGAAGCTAGCGCACGAACTCTGGGTCTTTGCGACGCCACACTAACCTCCTTTTCCTCGGACGTCGACGTCGAGTCACATCCGTTGACCTCTCGCCCGTGTCTCGCCTTCAACAGCACTTTGCTTGCGACACTCCCTTCCTGCTACCTGTATTCCCTGATCTTTGGAAGGAAAGCTCGCCGTCGATCGCCTCATGAATGTTCCGCGAGCCAGGCTGGTGAGGTCTCAAATGAGCTTGAGCGAAGGGGATGAGGAGGCGCCTGGGGAGGCTGTAAGTTATCCTCTCTAATGTAAGACCTGAATTTTGATAGTAACAGGGAAAGTCTTGAGAAGGTTACTGGCCGACAAGATGGTGAAGATCGCGGCGTCGCCGTGGGGACGTTGTCGGGCCTGGGAGTCATTGGTCAGTCCCTCCTCTTGATCTGCAGCCGTGTTCAACTACTGATAAAATCCTCGCCCAGATGATTCGGCCTTCAAATGGATCAAAGGTGCTCTTATTAAAACTGGAACTCTCGGCGCCGTGTACTTGGGAATGGACGCCACTGAAAACGGAAATCTTATAGCGGTCCGAGAGATCCCACTTTCTGACACCACAGATTTTACCTCTCGAAAAGGCTTGATCGATTCTCTTCAGCGAGAAATTGAGGTCCTCAAAGCTTTTCAACTTGAGCGTGCGTACCGGCTTCGCGACTTTGTGCAGGTTCTACTGACCCGCTTTGATCGCTCCAGGTATAATTCAGTACATCGCAACAGCTACATCCGACACTCATTTTCGCATTTTCATGCCTTACATCCCAGGCGGATCAATAGCGGACCTGCTCGCGAATTATGGCGCCTTCGAGGAAAGTCTTGCTAGGAGTTTTGGAAGGAAGGTGTTAGAGGGGGTCTGCTTTATCCATGATCATGGCATGATTCATCGTGATCTTAAAGGCGGGAGTATTTTAGTGGACAATCACGGAGGAATCAAAATTTCAGACTTTAACGTCCTGAAAATGGTAGTCCAGGAGTGTGAGTAAAGTTTCACTGAATCTCACTATCTCCCAATGCTTTCGGTCTTGATTGAAGAAGCTGATGTCTTCTCGGCAGCACTCCCCACTGAGCCCAACGCGACTTCAAGCCTGACTTCCGTATTCTGGTCGCCACCCGAAGTCGTCATTGAGAAATCCTACACCACGGCGTCGGACGTTTGGAGTTTCGGCTGCTTCTTCATGGAAATGTTGACCGGAAGCCACCCCTGGCCAGATTTGACTCCGCTGCAAGCTACTTTTCAAGTATGTCTGTTCTTGACCTATATTGCAACGCCTGAACCTGACCCAATCTTGTCCCCCCAGATTGGATCGAAGAAGGCACCAGCTTTTCCCCAAGGGCTATCGAGTGGAGCGGTCGACTTTATTCGGGAGACGTTGCAAGTCGGCCCAAAGGATCGCCCATCCGCGCAGGACCTTCGACGCCATTCATTTATCTGTGTCGACTACAAAGGAGGGGTGTAAGACAAGGAAGGATTGTGGTGCAGAAGGGATTTAGGAGAAAGCTCTGTGTTTTCTGTTCGGAGTGGCTCTGTAAGATTTCAACCCCATTTCGGCTCGAGGTCTTTGAGTAGTACTGTACGCTAGGCTGGCTGGCCAGCGTTCCGCTAAGTAGTGCACTGAAAACTTGGGGAAGGTCAAGTTAATTTCTTGATACAAATTTTGCTTGAGCACATCGCATTGATGAGATTATCTGGCTGGGGAAAGCCTTCATGTCTTTGTCCAGGTGATATTGCCTTGAGAGTCGGGCTCGCTTCCAGCGGTCCGTCTTCGATTTGGCCCCTCGATGGTTTCTTGAGGCCCTCAGGCTTGCACCAGGCATTTTGAGTACTTTACAGAAGCTTTCACTACTGAATGCCAGGAGAAGAGGCGGTGCTTGGCCCGTGCGGAAGTGGAGCCTTCGCACGCGTTTTGGGCACGCGTCACTCCTTTCCTCCAACCACGACTTTTGGTGCTTCAATTTCACATGTCGACGCGAGCGAGCACTTCGAGAGCCTGCAAGAGGGTCAACCCTACATCAGATGTCGTGATGAATAGCGACAGCGATTTGAGCGACTTGACGGAGAGCGAGGATGGCGACAGCGCAGACGCCACCGCGCCTGGCGACAAGGGGAAGGGCAAGCGAGGTACGAATTATCCTCGGATACTTGCTTTGATAGCATTTCATACTGATTCGCTTCTTTCTGTGTCGATAGTCGCGCCTCCTCGTAAGATCAAAAAGCTACCCCCACCTTTGAACGAAGACGACGAGCCAGTGGAGGACTCGGAGAGCGAGCCAGATTCGGAAGAGGAGTATGGGAAAAAGCAAGTGAGCAACAGAAAGAAGAGTATTAAAGGCAAGGGGAAGGGGAAGGGCAAGAAAGGCGGATTAGAACGACTACTCACCCTACCGCTCGAGCTCTTCTACGAAGTGGATCGCCCTCACAGACGGTTGCGCGCGACTCCTTAATAACCGTTGCTTTCCAAGGTCTGCTCCCACCTCGAATCGCCCGATCTCGTCCGCCTCTCGCTCTTGTCCCGCAACATCCGAGACCTCCTCGTCTCACCCTCGTCGCAACACATCTGGACCTCTGCCCGCCGCGCCATTGGACTTCCGGACTTGACCTCGGACAACATGAATGAGATACAGTACGCACACCTCGTATTCTGGAACAAGTGCCAAGTGAGCTTCATTCTCCTTCCGGCTTAGTTTGGGGACCTCACTGAGCAATACTTTCTTCGCGTCGCAGCGCTGTTGTGACGCCACTGTGCCGCACGCCGACTACTGGCTTCGAAACAAGCTATGCAAACCTTGTCGTAAGATTGCGTAAGCTCAGCTTCCAGAACCTCGATGGAACAGAATTCCCAGCTGACATTTGATCTATAGTTGGCTCAAGAACGACATGTTTCAGTCGAAGGGCCTCCACCCTTCCACTCAATTTTGTGTTGCTTTCACCACAGGTCGGTTTTCCTTGTTACTCTCACTCGTGTTGGCCCATGCTAAGAAGTCTTTTGGGACGTCAGCGACGCCGACAGGCTGGGGTAGCCATTTCCGTGAGTACCAACGCACATCAAAGGTTTCTCGAGACTTTGCATTCTCACCTGAGCTGCTTCGAACCACCGATAGGCTACGCTCACGAACCAGATGCAAAGATAATCAGTCAGAAACTCTTCGACTTGGAGGCAGAGGACGAAGCCTACAATACCGCCAACGCACCGCCGCGACCGTCCAAGAAGTCGTCTCGAGCAGCCCCCACGAAGGCGCCCCACCCCATTCAATCGACTTTCGTCAAAAGCACACTCCTTTCCGATTACGTTGAAAGTCGGAAAGTGCTCATCGAGAAGATGAGAGTCGATGCGAAGACTTTGGAGGAGGAAGTCAACAAAATCGAACGGGCAGCGAGGATAGCACGGAGCGCAAAGAAGATGGAGTCGCAGGAGGTTGAGAGCGATAGGCGAGAAGAGTTAGTCCAACTCAAATCGAATGCTGTTGTGCGGCCGTGCTGACTGGCATTTGCACGATTTACAGAATCGAGCAGAGGTGCTTAGCACTTGGGTGGGATTACGAAGAGTTGGTCTTTGACTTGTATCATCCCTTTCTTTAGAGACTCACCATGACTTTTTTTTTTTTTTTCCTGATTTCTTCCCTTCTCTGCCGCCGCTGTTCAATCTCGATAGCTTCACCGGAGCATGGCACACGAGCAAAATTATCAACAGAGCCGAAGTCCTCGACGACGCAGGTGAGTGCAAAATGATCTTTTGGGCCCCCCTTTTTCCCTCAGCAGGACTCTGAGCAATCTTCTTTTGAACGTCTAGTCTGGGAACGTATCAAGCCGAATGTCATCAAAATTCTGGAGAAGCAGAAAGCTATTCGCCTTGCCGCCGAAGCCAAAGACGAAACCCACGAACGCCAAGGTCAACTGATTGCGACTTATGAACGTCTACGAAACGCTGAGTCTACAGAATTTACGAGAGCTTCATTCCCTTTGTTCGGCGACTTTCTCAACCTTCCGAGCGTCCTTTGTTCGGCGACTTTCTCAACCTTCCGAGCGTCCTGCCTTTCTGGGAAGACGTCGACGCCGTCTTCGACGAGGACGAGTGGAGCGATTCACTTCCAGCACTTCACGTTGAGATCGAAAATCATCGGACCTCTACCCGTATCTACGCCATCAAAACCATCCTCGCTGCCACCACCGACACTGCTTTTGAGGAGCTCGACGACGATCCAGCTGCGTACGACGAAAACAGCTACCCCGAGAATTTTTTCTCCTTCGCCACCTCTTTCCTCTTTTGCACCATTCCCAACTGCCGCACAAAAGGTGGATGGGCCCCCGGATACACCACCTACGTGCAGAAGAGGCGCAATTTCTTCGGATCTTTCTTCGACGTTCTCGCGCATCAGCATGAAGCCCACTCAGATGTACGCTTCGACGAACCGTCAAACGGACACTTTGAGCTTCCCGGATTCGTCGCAGACGCCATGGCTACCATTTCTGAATCGCTCAACGCTGATCCGGACGAGCTCACTGTCGCGGACCTCGAAACTGCCTGGTGGTATGAATGGACGAACGCCAAGTCAAAGAGGTCGTGGAACTGGAGGGATCTCGTGAGTAATGTTGCTTCTCTAGTACTCTCGAGATAATACTCAAAGCCACTTGCGAAAGATCGACGAGATACATAAGAAGGTGGCGGCCTCGAAAGGGAAAAATACTCTGGCGCCGGTCGAGGTGAAGGCAAATTTGCCAGCGCGAAAGTGAACCTAATAGCCTGAATCCCCTGTGTATAGTCCGCTTATAGATATTATATACTCACCGGCTTTTGCAAAATCAACCTGCTATTCATTTGTTTTCCCGCGAGCTGAGCTTTGTTGGGTGGCGAAGGCGCTTTCCTGTTGCTCATTAGCTTTGATAAAGTCTGCAAAACCCAACAGATGCTGGGGAGTCGTACGCGTGGACAGATCTTACTTATCCAACTTAATCATTGCTTGCCGTTGAACAGGCGGCTGAGATCAACACTCCTCTTCTGCTTCACAGTGCGACGACCTTTGGTCCGTCATCACGTGTCCCCATGGGTAGATCTGCTAGAGCGTTCCATTCTTCATACGATCTTGAATTGACTCGATGCACACTAGCGTTACTTTGCGAGAAATACGCGTTGAGTGCCTCGTTTGACGTTTGACGTTCCGGCGCGAGGCGACTCGCCGCAGAGGTCGGCAATTTCCTGAGCAGGGGTCAGCTACATACCTGCTCAAATACAGCCAATCAATGAAGACGAAGCTATTTCTTACAACACTGCAAATGACAAGATAAATCAAACCTTTGCACAACTTCCTTTTTCCGCCGCGCTCCTTTGCACGATCCCTTCCCCCATTTCTTCCAGCCCACCAACTCAACTCCACTAAAGCAAAGTTTCCGGCCTCTGCTCGATCCACTCATCACAATAATGCGGTGTCCTGAACGCAATCCAACAATCGCCACTCAGCATCCAACCCTGAATTTCCCTCGTCCTCATATCCCAGACACACCAACTCCCACATTGTCTCGCCGCACAAGCTTGCAGTACTCCCACTTCCAGCTCTGGTGCGTCTTCTGGCTGGCCCCAGGGACAGGCTTTGGGTTTTTGTAGTGCGGAAAACCAGTCGGGGGCGACGGAGGGTGTTAGGCCGTAGCAAATATCGGCGGGGTCAATGGCGTGGCCTCTTTCGGTAAATTGTCTGTGTAAAAATATTTGAGTTGTATATTTGATCGCAGTGAGGGCGATTGGGCGGTGATTGAGCGAGAATGGGAAAAGTGAAGGTCAGAAAATGCAAAGCGCGAAGGGCAACGACGTAAGGACTGACTGGAAACCCGTAGCTTCAGCCACAATAACAATCGGCCATTGCACTGCCTTCTTTGATGCTGAATCCGATCTTCGTTGTATAGAAGCAGGTGCGTAAGGCGTCTCGAATCCAGTGTTGCGGAGGTGGAGGTAAAGGACGCCGCAGGTGAAGATGACTACCATATTGATTATGGCTCGTGAAGAGAGATTGCGGTATCGTTTTTGGAGGGAGGAAAGAATAGTCGAGTACATTTCGGAGGTGGAAGAATGTAGTGAGGCCATGTGGGCGCGGCGAAAGAGTGTCGTTGCCTTCAACTTAAGTGGTTCGGGCGCGCGCAGATGGGACGTCGACGGTGTGGAGTGACAGTGGGAGGAAGAAAGATGGTAGGTCGGAGTGAACAAGTCGGAATGGACAAGCGTCGATGTTCGGTCTTGCTTCGTTCGCCAGAGCCAACCGAAACAGGGCCAACAAGCTCCAAGATATACGAAGGTTCCAACAAACGTCACGCGTACAACTTGCGATTCCGCAGCCCGGGTCAACCGGCGGAGTTCGGCTCGGCGTTGATCATTCAGTAAAGGAAGAGACGGTGCACACCGTCGCCGTTCAGCGTACTTTGCCCTTTCGACAACGTTGGGAAGAGAGGTAGCGGAACATCACGTCTCACCTGCGCCTCAGCCGAGCGAATCTCTTTCCACACCCAAAGCCGCGTCAGCTCCCCACCTCGTCTCCCACGGCGCTCCAAATATGACGGTACGGGCAGCATTCGTAGCTACGCAGAGGGGATACATACTCATTATTCAGCACGCAGGTCACACCAGTCATCCACTTGCCGCGTATCACCATACAACACACTTTCCCCACCGTCGTCTCGGAGATCATCTCCGGCGCTCATTCTGCGGAGGACATCTGGATCAGCGTTTACAAACAAGACGAAGCTTCTGTGCATGGAAGAGCCCGAGTGACTGGTGATGAGGACGAGTCGGAGGTTGAGTTAACCGCGAGGGATGGGGTCGTCGTGGAGAAAGTCTCCAACGTAAGTCCTCGTCGCTAGCTGAAAGTTTGTCACCTTCGAGAGACTCATTTGCTTATGATTCGGCAGAATGAGCTGAGAGTTGCTTGCCCGGCTTTGAAAGTCGAGCCCACTTCGACCCACTTTCCGCTTGCGACGCCTTTCAGTCTTCGTGGTGGAATTGATGCAGTCGCAGTACATGAAGGAAAAGGATCGTGGGTTGTGGGAGGAAAAGATGGGGCAGTGAGAGTTGGAGATGTGAGGGGTGATCGGAGAGTGCTGGACTTGAAAGGGCATGTCGCGGATGTTGGAGCCGTCGCTTTCGTGAGCTTTCACTTCTTCTTCCCTTTCCTCGATCTTTTCTCTTCTGCCCAGAGACTAGGTTTACTCATCATTATGACGATGCTTTGCAGTTCCCATCAGGCGAAGTAGTCCTAACCGCTTCCTCCGACATGTCTCTCCGAATCTTTTCTGCCATCGTTCGTCGCTCGTCCATCTTTGTTCCATAACACTAGCCTCAAAATGGTGCTCGCAGGACGGCTCAAATCCTCGAACTTTCACTGGTCATACCAAACCTATCTCCTCCATTTCCATTCTCGGGATCGGTCGACTTGTCGCCGCCGCCTCCCTCGACGGTTCTCTCCGAATCTGGAACGTCTCCACTTCCACCATTCACGAAAAAATCCTCTTCACACAGCCAATATCAGCAATGATCATCGGTCCCTCCCCATCACCTTCGCCACCATCAATATCCGACAGCCAATCACCGACAGACCTTCCACCAAATCTTCTTGCTTTCCTCGCGCACACAAACGGCTCTATCTCCCTCATTCCTCTTTCTCCGCCTCCATCTCCGGAGATGAGGAAAATCATCACGCTGGATACGGGAAGTAAAAGTCCTCTTCATGCGGTCGCTTATGATGCGAAGTCAGGTCTTGTTGCCGCCGGGGCTAGGGATGGGACGATTTCTCTCTTCGAGATCAAAGATAAAGAAGGAGCTTTGACGGAGAAAGATGTGGTACCGAGTTTGGTGTGCAGGAGGAGTGACGCTACTGTCACCTCTCTCGCTTTCTCACCTTCTCCGTCCGAAGGCGCCGATCTACCAACTTTGGTCGTGGGGACTGCGGATGGATTACCTTTCCGAGCGTCAATTGAGTTGGGAGAAGGAGAAGAACAGAGAAAAGTGAAAGTGGTAGATGAGTATGCTGGAGGCGATTGTGAGAGCATGGTGGTCACGCTAGGTGGGGAAGGACAGGTTTGGGTGGCGACTCAAGAAGGGAAGCTAAGGAGATACAAGGCTCGGGTCTGAGCTGGAATGTGAGAGTGAAAATGGAAGCCTGTCGTCGTCGGAGGGGAACGAAAATCCCCGCCTGTCGCGGGATCCAGGTTTGTGAAAAGACAGTCGTCCCCAAGAGAGAGAGAGAGGTGATTTCGGGCGGTGGGTCAGAAATGATCCGGGCCTATATCAAGTGCGTTTATCTTTTAAGTTGTTTGAGCCCTTTGGGTCCGCATGAGCGTGCGGACCTGGTGCTCCCTGTCCCGTGGCAACTTGAACCTACGTACAGTGGAATTATGCAAATAAGTGAAAATCCGTGGGCCAGGTGGTCCAACCGTTTCCCAATGAGTGTTGGAGAAACTTCCGGCTCGCGCGCCCCATTCCGAGGACGGTTGTAGCCTTTGGTAGCTCGGTGGCTCTGAGGGCTTGCCTGGTCGTGAGGTGCATTGCAGAACCCCGGGCGAGAGTCTAGCAGTCTGCTCGGGAGGTTCGTGCAATTGCTGAATTGCCCCGACCCCCAAGGCAGCCCTGTGTCAGACGACTCCGCTGAGTCCGGTCTCGTGCAAGCGCGACAACGACGCTTGATAGCGCACGGCCGAGGGTAAAGCTCGCTCAAGCTCCATTATTCCTCTCTCCGTATCCTGGTGGTACCATTGTGGGTCTCAGAGCCTGTTGCAGGCCTCTTCGTCGTCATCCCATTCATCGTCGGACTCGTCGCCGTCGTCCGCGATGCCGTCGTATCTGAGGTCATGTGCAAAGTCTTGGTTCTTGGTAGTTGTCGTGAGGGTATTTGTGTCGGGGGGAAGAGATTCCGAGTCAATTTTCGGGCTCGCCAGGTGGGCCATTAGGTCAGCAGGGCTCATGAAGCGTCGTTCGTATGTCATGAAGATGGTGAGGGCAGCGCTCGCAAATTTGGTGACTAGAAGTGCAATATCGGGGTTCTTGGTGTTCAGTAGGGTGTGCCATAGTAATTCCATGTTCTCTTCGCTGTATTCCATGTGGCACGTGTGTGCAGCTTTGACTGTGGGCGCAGTGGAGGGGCACTCTGGGATCGCTGCGATGGCGTTGAAAAGGGCAACACGTAAATTTGTAATGGTGTCATTGCCGTCACAGTCGCTGAGCATATGTAGAGCACTTTCCATCTCGCCTGTGTCGCACACCGAGCAGATTCGGTGTTCTGGTGGGATGGCAGGTTTCCGACGGCGGCGCCCAACTTGCTCGCATAGGTTGTCCATTTTGAAGCGTAAGCGGGACATAATCATTCGGTCTTTTGCGGAGTTTGTGGTAAGGTAAGTTTGTAATCCAAACCAACGGCCAGGTGAGCATAAGAGTTGGGCACTGTTGTTGCGTTCAAGTTGCGAGAAAAGGGATGCCACTTCTTGTTTTCGCAGTGCTGTGCAGAAGGACTGGCTGGCCCGTTTCGAGTCCGCCACTGTGGCGTAACCTCCTTGGGGTGCTTCAGGCAGCACAAGTCCCCGTTTGGAGACGGCTGCTCGTAAAGCTGACAGCCATGTTGGGCTCCTACTGCCTTTTCCTGAAGGCGGTACGATAATCTTCCGCATTTCGAGCATGGCTGCTCGAGCAAAGACTGGGGCATCGGCTCGTTCCAAGTAGGAGAGAAATTTGACCGCACGTTCTAGTTTGAGCATTTCTAGCGGGTATATCCCCGTTGATGTGTATACTCCCGCAACGGTGCATTGGTCTGGAAGCGCGAGGGAGCGCCGTAGGTAGGTGAGAATCAGGTTGTCATGTGCAGGCGCTGGAGCATGGAATGTGACTTCACTCCCAAAGAGGAGTCTGCTGTGTATCCGCTCTCTGCAGAAATCGAGAGAGTCAATAAGTTTTACACCACCAATGACTCGCTGCAGCGCAAGGGCGCCAAAGGCGACGAACTTGGCTTTATTGTATAGCGTCGCAATATGCGCACTGAAGCGGTCAGGTTTATTCCGTTCGAAGCAAATGCCAATGTAGGTCGCCTGGTCAATCTCTTTGATTTTCTGACCGTTGGTGAGGAAGAATACAGGTTCAGCGTCGGTGTCCTTTGTTGCAAATGGGAATTTTACAACAACAGTCTTAGGTGCGGAGATCGTGAGGCAGTTGTGATTGCAGTATCCGGTGAGCTCGTTGATTCTTGCTTGCATGGCTTCAGAGCCACCTATGGATATGAGCGCGATGTCGTCGGCGAAGAGGAGGTGGGAAATAGGTAGCGTGCCGATCTTTGCTGTGTCTGAAAATTCCTGGAGGCGGAAGTCGTGTAGGTAGATGTCCCAGAGGATGCCCGAGAGTGGATCACCCTGGGCAACACCAACTTCTCCTTTGAATATCTCGCCCGTGAAGGAGCCGAGGCGGACCATGGAGTGGAGTCCGCTGTAGAGGGTTCTTATGAGATCAAAAACTTTGCCAGAGCAGCCGAGAAGTCGTAACTTTTGCCAGAGAAGACCACGGGATACAGTATCAAATGCCTTTTTCAGGTCAACGAAGGCTACATACACATCTTTGCCGGCGCGTCGAGCCTGATCGAGTATGTGGTCAAGTGTGAGAATATTCGCTTCAGTGCGATATCCGGGTCGGAAGCCACCTTGGTTATGAGGCAATATTGTCACATTTTTGTCGTGAGTTATCCATTGGTTCATTCGTTCAGAGAGGATTGTGGTGAGGAGCTTAAGGAGGCATGATTCGAGTGTGATGCCCCGGTACGTTGAGGGGTCCGCTGGATCCGTGGTTTTCTTGGCAATGGGGACAATGTGGGCAATTAACCATGCATTAGGTATTTCGTTGTGGTCAAGGCACCACTGAAAGAGAATGGTGAGGCGGTCGACGTCCATCGTTTCAATCTTTGCCCAAGAGACCCTGTCAGGACCACTGGCTGTTCGGCGCCCAGAAGTTTTTCCCAGTGCCTGTTCGACTTCACTTCTGGTGATAGAGCGATGCAATGGGTGGTTGCTTGTATTGAAAGTGACCTTGGGAGCTTGTTTCTCCTCCTCAGTAGCAGCATCCCGAGCAGCAGTATTGTGAAACGGCGGGTCCATTGTAATTCCCATCCCTTCATAATGTCTTGAGTGGCCCGCGTGAGCGTCTTGCGCTACATTGTCAGGAAGTCGGTCTGGAGCTTTCCCATTAATAATGCGCTTGTATACATCATGGAATGCACGCTCGGATTTGATTGCTTTTTTGAACTCGTGGCGTCGCACCTCGCGTTTGTGTCGCTGTCGCCATTTTTCAGCAATCGTTTTAGTCTTTGCAAGGTTCGCGCTTGCGGCAATTTTTAGATGTGCAGCGGCAGTTTTCACGCTGGCAACTCGGTCTTTGGCTTTTGCGAGCAAGCTCTCCCAGTTTTTCCGGGTCTTCGCGTTGTCAATGTGCTTGTCTGATTTGTGAAAGGCGGTGGCATGTGCGTCACGTTCAAATGGGTCCATCGGAATGTTCTGAGTTGGGTCTTCGTGAGCTTCCTCTTTCTCTTTCAACTCTGAGGCAGTGAGGAGTTCTTCTAGCAGCGTGTCTGCATGTAAATGTGGGCGCTCGCGGGGGTCAGAGACTGGGTTTCGATTTTCCAGCGGGGCAGTCGGTACGTTTGGTCCGCTCGCAGTTGTAGTGTTGGCAATGGTTGTGAATTCAGTCAATAATGTCACTCGAATGGCACAGTGGTCACTAATGTGTCGGAGATACGGCAGGACTTCGAAATCTGTAATGTCGTGGGCGTCCAATAAGCTGGCGGAGGCGAGGGCATAATCAATCGTTGTTCTAGTTTTTGGGCCCTGGTGTGTAGTGAGTCCTCCAGCAGCTTTGTCAGTCCCGATCGCACCATTCAGTATGCCCAGTCGGCCCTCCCTCAAGATATTCAAGTAGCTTGTTCCACGACCTCGAGTGACTTCGTCCTCGCTCATGCGCGGTGTGAATCCTTCTATTTGCAGTGAGGCCGTGCGTACGTTGTGATCCCCGATGACAAGTACTCGATTTTCTGGCAAAGCAGTTCGTAGTTTGATGTGGTCCTCGAAATCTCGGAAGGTGCGGCCTGGGTCAGGGTTTCCGCGATGTCGGTTGTCGGGGCGGAGGTATAAGCAGCCAATTTCAGTGTTTCCTACTGCTACCCAAAGGAAGTCGTCATTCTTTGAGAGCCCTTGGTTGTGACTGACGGTGACCTCGATGTCACGACGATGTAGCATTACTGTGGTGCCACCCGTGTGGTGTCCCTGCTCGCTTTGAGGGCGTTCAACGTAGGCGCCTATTTTCCAAGCGGGATCCAGGGTTTGCTCTAGGAAGTTGCGCATGACTTCCGTTTCGTGGCATTCTTGGAGGAAGATTATATCCTCTGTTTGTTGATAGCGAGTGAAATCAGCGTGTACCATCTTCCGAGGCTTCAATCCCTGCATATTCTGGCAAAGAATGCGCACGAGGCGCTTAAATTTCACCGGAAGAGTAGCAGGCACCAGAAGTTCAGAGGATGGCCGTTCACATCAACGTCCACCATTAAAAGACCCATTGAAAGAGCCGCCCTGGTTCCCGTTCCCTCCATTGACAAATCCGCCTCCAGAGCCCCCGTTGTTGGTGCCGCCTCCATTGCCCCCAGCTCCATTACCATTCCCGTTTCCGCTCCCATTCCCGTAGTGTCCAGAGGCGCCACCATTCGGTCCTCCTCCCCCGTTGTTCCCATTGCCATTACCATTACCGTTACCATTTCTGTTCCCATTTCCGTGCCCAAACGCATTTCCAGATCCGTTGCCATGCCCGTTCCCGTTCCCAATTCCGTTCCCAAATCCACCCGTCTGTCCGTTCTGTCCAATTGGACCGTTGAGATTTCCAGCCTGAGCGTTGCCGTTGTTTTGGTAGCCTTGCCCGAAGCCGCCGCCGCCACCACCGCCACCGCTATTGTTTCCGTTTCCAAAGTTGCCAGTCGGGCCGTTGAAGGGGCCATTCGAGCTACCGTTGTTGTTGTTACTCATGAAACCGTTGTGAGGGCCGTTGAAGCTTCCGTTGCCATTCCCATTCTGTCCATTCACAAAGCCGTCGCCATTCCCGATATTGCCGGTGGAGGTTCCGCCATTTCCCTGTCGCTGATAGCCGTTATTGCTGTTGCTGTTCGAGTTCTGCATCGGAAACCCGTTCTGGCCGTTGTTTTGGAAGACTGGAGGGCCGCTCCGCCCGTTCGGGCGCCCATCATGCCGGAAGCCTTGGTATCCTCGGACCACGTGATCTCGGCCGCTCGGAAGGTTCCCGCTCGAGTTCTGGGTGCTGCTGGACGCCACTGGGGCACCTTTCACAGCCTCGCTACCAATCTCCTCCATAGTGTCGTCCGTGTGCGGGGGCGCGTCCAATTTCCTCACTTTCTTCACAGGGGACGGGTCCACAAAGGAGATATCCACCACCTCGCGAGTCTCTTCATCATAGTAGTGCGGATCCTCGGGTTCGCGCGCGTTCACGTTCTTGGAAAGCGGACTCGGGGCAGGAGCTGTAGCAGGGGCGGAAGA
>JASZXU010000711.1:0-15443 GCA_035521515.1 Phenoliferia sp. Uapishka_3 | reverse complement strand
GGTTGAGAGTGCCCGGCTCGTCCTCGGTAGTGTACCTCAACCCCAAAGGTAGGTCCTGCCTGGCTCGAAATCTACGCCACCGCTGAACCTCTTTGTGGAACTTCATTGCGCACCCCAGCGACGGCGCTACCAAAGACGTACGTTGTGGCTGGCCGAGATACTGACCTGCTAATCCCTCTGTTCCTCTCCAGCTTCCATATGGTGAGTGCGCCCTCCCCGTTGGTGATGTCGAGGCGGCCTGCTTGTACCGTGGCCTCCCTGCTTTGGTCGGTTCTTGACCACTAAGGGCTTGGCTTCTTTTTGATTAACAAGCTCGCGTCGCTCAGGTGCATCTAGATGGCAGCCCGGTCCACGATTTGGCCGTGAGTGACGGCCCTGGGAACGACTGCCCGGCTCCCTCTGCCCTGGTGAGTTCAGCCGTGGCGTCTTCCTTCTCGCTCTCATTTGTTTGCTCACCGCGCTTTGTGCTTGTAGGTATGCACAGTCAAGGATGCCCCCACGGAGACGGTCGATCCTGGGACTTCCGAGCCGAGTCAGGATAGTGACGACGATGTTCCGCCTCCCCTGGTGTGTGCTCACTTGTTCTGTCCAACGCGGTGCCTTGCTGACTCACCCGGCCTGTTTGCAGGGACCCGGAGTGGGGGAATGGAGTCGTCAAGCGGGATGTTCTGTTTATAGGGAACCTCGGAGCGGCCATGTCTTGGACTGGGTATACCCCGCTTGCGTTTACGACTACATGCATGACGCTCGCATCGGAACACACAGGTGGAGCTACCCCAACATTCCGCCGATGCTTGACGACATGCACGTGACCTGGAGTGCTGAGTGCCAAGCGAGGGTCGCACGAGCGATGGCAGCTGAGACGGAGCGTTGGGATGAGGAAGCTAGGGCGGTACCGGTCGATATCTAGGCTAGAATGTGCAATTGCAACGTATATTATATTTATCATTATTTCAGGGTATATCGAGAATAGTGGCGCAATAGTGGGCGCGCGCGCCGGGGTTCATTGCAGTGGATCCGAACTCCTGGCGGCGGATCCGCTGGGAGTCATGGCGGATCCGCTGGCAGGCAAACTCCGGTCGATTCCACCCCACCATCAAAGGGCGGATCCGCCGGGAGCTTGGTGGATCCGCCGCAATCCGCCAGTCTGCAACGTTGTCTCCGCCGAGTTGGGGCGGACTCACCGGCCTCGACGAGGTCGGCGGCGGATCCGCCCGCCCTCACGACAAGCTCGCGTGGCGGCGATCCTCGACGGCCTAGACTACTGCGCTTCCCGACGCCGGTGGCGGATGGGCTTGAAGAGGTGGATCCGCCATTCCTACCAGCGGATCCGCCAAGTTCCCGCCGCGGTTCCTTGTAGGGGGGGCGGTGTTGTTGCGAGAGAGAATCGTACGTCCTCGCCTCCTTCGCTCACTTACCGAAGCTGATCCTCTTGATCCACCAGGCAGATGTTTTAGATTCCTGTCCAGACACCAAGTTCTTGCTCTCTGGCTACAGCAAAGGAGCTATGGTAGTGCACCAATCGAGGATTGGTATGCCTAAGGCGTCGCGTCAGGCTGTTCGTGGAATCGTCGTATTTGGAGTGAGCAGCTTTTTTTGCAGCTGATTAATGTGGCAGCTAATCATCGGTGCTGAACGCAGGACCCACACACTTTTCCACTCGGTGTACGTCAATGTCACCGTCGAAGCCTAAAGGCTGATGCAGCGCTGATGCGTAGCTAAATACTCGCTTCGTTTGCACCTCTACAGGTTGCCGCCATCGAGCTTCTAGCCAACAGTACAGAGCTTAGAGTTTGAGAATGATTATCGTCTACTAAAGCTGATCTTACTTTCTGTCAGCGTGGCCAATCGCCAGCCCAAACTCCACGAACGTCAAGTCCTTCTGTGCTGATGGCGACGAGTTTTGCGTGAGCGGCTTTCATTTTAGTCTGCCTTCAGAGTCGCGTCTGATCATATCTTTCAATTCTAAGGACGCTGGAGGATTAGCAGGTTTGGGTGAGTGCCCATTGACATGTTCCCTCGAGGCTTTTACAAGTTGCTGACTCATCTTATGACAGCAACACATCTTTGTGAGCTTGTCTTTGAGGATTGGAATACAGCTTCTGACGCAGTCCTAATCTTGCAGCTTATGGAACAAACGGGGATATTCCAGAAGCGGTTGCCTTCCTCACTCCGCTGGTGGCGTAGAGTCTTCAGGCAGAAATGGGGGAAGGAAGCTTTGGTATCCTAAGAACATCCTCGATGGAAGGAAAATATGTGTACTGGGCCTTCTAGGCGGAAACCTAGACACTGGGGATAGTTTTGTTCGCTGGCGCGCCACTTGCTTTGACCCGTCTCGCTTTGCGAGTTCACCGGCTCCTGTCCTTTGCTTAAAGAGCATCTCAGTGCGTGATTTTCATCAACTTTCATCTCAACTACAGAGTGTACTTCCAGCACTCGTGAAAAGGTCGCTCCGCCATAGCAAGCCATAGGTGCCTTCGACAAGCAAAATTTCCTCAGGCGCGACGGTGCGATGTGGCGGGCGCACACCTACTCGCTGCGAGTTGCTCGATTACGCATCATGCATAAGAGCTATATCAGCTCTGAGACATAAAGTTGCCTTCCTCGAAACGATCGTTCTGCGCGAATGGCTTTCGCCAACGCTGCCTTTGTGCAGAACGGAATTTGACGGCAACGTGAGTAGCGAAGTTTTCCGGTAAGTGGGCAGACCGCAGTTAGTCCCAGATCGAAAGTAGCCGCCATTCTTGATCGGTAGGAGGGAAAGAGAGGGATTGGTCAAGGGTTGCCATCTACGAAGTCGGGGGCTCCTCGCCTCTCGCCGATGACCCGATTTTCTGCATTTCGTGATCAGCGCCTTGGTTGTTTTCTCAAGAAATGTACGAAGCTTCTGGACAACTTTTTTGCAATGCCCTCGACCAGACACTTCAGAGACCAGCGGCAAGCTTTTCTCTATCTTTCGGTAAGGCTTTTTCCCACTCTAGGCGCCCCCTCCCCCGAAAATGCTCGGTGTTCAATTCAGGGAGATAAAGAAACCACCCTCGCTGCCAAAACCTCATGCTACGATCGGAAGCGACAACAGCCTTGCGATGAGGTCTTCGAAAGTGTCATAAAAGCGGACGCTTCCACGGTACCCCAGGCAGCGGCGCGTTTCCAATCAGTGCAGTCCGCGGCGTGCTCGTTCTCACATCACCAGCCCGCTGCTCGCTAGTTTTTTTAGTATGGCAGAACCGTTGTATCAAACGCCATTCGTTTCGTTCCCGTTGCACCCCGCCTTCCTTCCGCCACCCGTATCTGTTCTCTCCTCTCCCCGCCCTCCTTTCATTCTCGCGCTCCTACCATACCTTCCTTCGGTCTTCCTTCTCGTCACTCTCGCCATTTCATCAATCGCCTACATCGCAACGCTCCTTCCCACCAACTCTAGGCGACTCGCGTCGCTTCACTCCCTCTTCCAACCCTTCATCACTCCAGCCGACATCCTCTCGACACCCGGCATCACCCCGCTAGCACCAGAGCGTGAGACTAAGAAGCGAGCTCCAGGTGTCGCTCTCAGGGCTCTGGGGGCGCTCGAGTTTGTAGGACGGAGCGCTGTTGCGCTCAAGGTCGTACTGGAGACCAGATCGGGTGGAGATGTGGGGTGGGGGACAGTTTGGCGGGAAACAGTTCAGAATTCTGGCATACACATGCCAATCATCATGACTCTTACCTGGGTAAGTGATTTCCGCCATCTCGTCAATATTCAGCTGACCAGCGAATTCACAGCTCGCGGCCCTCTCGCTGGAGGTCTACTCGCCGTCAATATCCCCTCCTTTCCGCCATCTTACACTATTTTCTCTCCTCCTCACCGACGCTTGCGTCAATATCATCCTTTCAATTCACAATGCAGATGTTGTAAACTGGACGGATCTTGCCCGAGTGCCAGATGCGATTATTTGTGCGGTGCTCGTCGGTGTCATTGTGAGCATGCCACTGGGAAGTGGGGTTGGGATTGAATTGGGAGTCGAGGTGAGTGCTTCTTTTCTCATGTTCAAGATGCTTCTGATCAGCTGAGGTCATTTTTCGATGCAGAAGGACGGGAGACCCCAGAGTCCTGAAGACGCGAATACTCTACTTGGGAGCTTGACTTACAGTTGGATGGGTTCTCTCATGTCTCTCGCATATAAGAGACCACTGAAGTCAAACGATGTGTGGGCTTTGGTGAGTCCTACGTCACAGGAGAGACATTTTGGTGGCTCAGACACTCATTTTCCTCCACTTCTCGACAGAGCCTTAATAATCGAGCAGAAGTTCTAGCTAGGCGCTTCCGTGGACTACCGTAAGTCACACCCTTGCCCTTCTTTGAAATGTTCGCAACAAGGCATTAAAAGACGAATAATGAAAAGGGAGAAAACTTTGCTCGGACGAATCCTTCACGCCAGCGCCCGAGACATCGCCATTGATTTCACTCTCAAACTCGTGCGCTCTACTCCTCCCATTTTCGCTCAATTCCGTACTTCTTTCTTCTTTGACTGACGTTAAACTCCGTCGTCAGGTCGCTGTAACGCTCGGCTACCTTCGACCTTACTTCATCCAGCGAATACTGGAAACTCTTTCCCTCCCCTCCAATTCCACCTCACTGTTTTCCGAAGACTGGTCACCACATTCTACCGCCTACATCTACGCCCTTTTTGCCTTCCTCTCCATGTCTGGACAATCTCTCGCCCAACTCCAGCACTTCCATCACGCTCGTCGGATTGGCATGCGACTTCGGTCAGAACTTACTATTGAAGTATTCGAAAAGGTGCTGAGGAGAAAAGATATGGCGGGCAGGATAGATGGAGGAGGTGGTGAGGGAGAGGCGAGCGCCGGGAAGGTCGTGAGTCTCGTGAGCGAGGATACGGATCGCGTTTTGAGGATGGTGAGCGGGTTCCACATGCGGGAGAGTATATGGACGAGGTACGGACCAGCTCACGATGTTTCCACTAGGGCTGTGATTCTCATTTGATTTATGGAGCACCACTCGAAATTACGTTGGCTTTGCTCTTCCTTTACAAGTCAGTAGTCCTCGGCTTCACTTCAAACAGCTTTGCTGACGCATCAATTGTAGCCTTATGGGCTGGAGTGCCTTTGTGGGATTCTCTATCCTTGCCATCACCGTACCAAGTGAGTAAGTGCCTATAGAGCAGCGAGCAGCAATTGAGATATTTTCCTTGAAGTCAATTACAGCCTGGGCAAGCGGTCCATTGAAGTGAGCTCGCTTTCCTAAATTCTTCATAGTATTTTGGCTCACCTGTGCTCGTGGTTGTAGATTACGAGAGGACGAGCGGCTGCGAGAGATGACAGACAAAGCTCCCTTCAAGAAATGATTGCAGGTGGGCCAGTATGTCTTCCCTTCATAATACGTCAGCCAAACTTATGTTTACTTCACTACTCAGCCATTCGTACCATCAAGTTCTTCGGTTGGACCGAAGCCTGGGTGGAGAAAACAGAGGAAAAGCGAGCCATCGAGCTGAAGTGGATGGTGAAAGGTTTGCTCGTGAATACGACTTCCTGCCATCGGTGAAGAGGACTGACGAGGTCTGATAACAACAGAATGGATCAATTCGATCTACCTCACTCTCCTCTGGTCCCTCATTTCTGTCGTAGTGCCGCTCTCAGCCTTTTGGTGCTACGTCAAAGTCCAAAAGGAAGAGTTGACTGTTGCCGTCGCTTTCACTGTGCGTCTTTCATCCTCGCAAGCGGAGGTGCGGGCCACTGAAACCTTGTCCTGCAGGCACTCGCACTGTTTACCATGTAAGATTGAAGCCCTTCCGAGAGCCACTTCCTTTGATTTAACCCATCCTTTTGCGACAGGGTTCGGGGGCCTTTGAACCAGTTTGTTGAACACAACTAGTCCCACTTCCTCGACTAATCCCAACTGTACTTCAGAATACCCGATTTCGGTATCCGAATCCTTCAAACGCAAGTCTCAATCAAGCGCATGGAGTCCTTCCTTGCCGAGGAAGAAGTTGCTTCGCACGCCGAACTCGACCACAGGACTCAGGCAGGAGACACCCTTGCGTTCCGTAAAGCGACCTTGGAGTGGCACGAAACACCAGGCTCCGACTCCAAGCCCTTCTGTGTGAAGAATTTGAACATAGAGTTCCCAAAAGGAGGCTTGACGCTTATTTGTGGACCGACTGGCGCAGGAAAGACCAGTTGCAAGTTTGCCTTCCTCAGCGTTGCATGAGTTGTGATTTGCTGACAGTCTCCAAATAGTGCTACTGGGACTCCTTGGCGAACTCAAAGTTGTGGCTGGCTCTGTAGTGCTGCCAAAAAGAGTATCTTACGCGGCTCAGCACCCGTGGCTTGAGTCTTGCTCAATTCGAGACAACATGTTCGTGCATTAATTAGCGCGCACTTGAACCTGACATTGATCAAGTCTTATCGTGCAGTCTCTTTGGGTATGGCTACAGCCACGAGCGATATTCAGCCGTCCTCGAGGGATGTGCTCTGCGACCAGACCTTGCGACCCTTCCGGCTGGGGATCTCACTCACGTAGGCGAACGAGGTGTTTCGCTCTCGGGTTTGTCAAATTTACTTCCAAAGAGGGGAGCCTGTAGCTGAATTGTCTACCCCAGGCGGTCAGAAGGCTCGTATCGCTCTTGCTCGTGCTCTTTATGCACCGACGACGGTGTGTTTCGTTCTTTCGTCCTAAGCGCCCGTCCTTATTCTGTTTTATGGCTTCAGCACGTCCTTCTCGACGACGTCTTTTCTGCTGTCGATAGCCATACAGCAAAGCGTCTGTTCCAAACTCTCCAAGGCCCAATGTTGGTCGGCAGGACTTGCGTACTGGTCACGCATCACGTCGACCTCGTCGTTTCCGGAGCAGCCTACCGAGTCAACCTCTTGGGTGGAAACGTCGTCTTCCAAGGACGTCCGGAAACTGCTCGATCTTTCCCGGCCAATAAAGGAACCTCAACAGTCACTCCGAACTCTGAGGAAGAAGCGAAAGTCGTAGATCCGGACGTTGACGAGCCATCACAAGTTGTCGAGGCAGAAGGCTGGACAACTGGTGAAGTAAAGAGATCGATCTATACTACGTGCGTTACCTTCTCCCTCGGATTCGTAGCTGAGGTGCTGACATGGTTCTTTTCAGTTATTTGAAGGCGTCGAATTACTCGCTCTGGGAGGTCCTACTACTTCTCATGCTCGGACGCCCAGCGTTTGCTTTCCTGGAGCAGTATTGGCTACGGCGTAACTGCTACCAGCGACGGAGATCAAATTGCCACAGCTGATCCTCCTGCGATGTCACAGTTTGGGGTGAGGCGAGCTTGAATGGCAGAGACGTCAACTCGACCTTTTTCCTCGCCGTTTACGCTGCTATTGGTTCGTGCTCCCTAATGAATCTTGAGGCTTTGAAGTTGACTGCTTCTCGCAGGCTTGTCTTCGACCGCCCTCCTGGTCGGCTCAACTCTTGTGCTCTACATAGCTTCTTATCGCGCTTCGAGGTGCGACGACGTTCTTTGTCATCGCGGAAGTGCCTAACTCATCGGAGACCACAGATCCATCTTTTCCAAACTGGTTCTTCGAGTGGTTCATGCGCCCTCGCGCTGGTTCGACGTTGTTCCTCTCGGGCGAGTGACCGCACGCTTCACCCGCGACGTCTCGACGCTTGATGGCGCTATCGCCAGTAAGCTCGCTTATTTTTCGAACCTTGATTCTTACTCAACTAATCTTTCGTCTCTCGCAGTCAATTTCGTGAGCTCAAAGTCCTTCGACCGTTGCTCCCGGCACTGATGATTAATTCGCAGAGCAATTTTGCCAATCATCTTCTTTCCATGACCTCCAGCCTGCTCATCACTGTTGTTATTCTACCCGCCACCATCATCCCCACTGCATGTTTCGCTTTTATCTACACCACACTTTTTACACGATACCTAGCAGTCAATCGAGATGTAAGTGGATGCACGCTTGTTACCCTCCCTTACAAACTGAACGCTGGTTCGACACAGGTCAACCGGATTGGAGCCACTACAGCCTCTCCTTTGTTTTCCACCTTTCATCAGGTCCTCGTGGGTGGGTGATGTGACAGCTCTCGTTTTCAGCTCGGGTTATCACTAAAAGCTCTCTCTCGCGCTACAGGGATCACTACAATCAGAGCTTTCGCGAAGGAGAGGGATTATAGAGCTGAGCTCTGTTCCATCGTGGACGAAACATTGGCTCTATGGTACTGCACCTGCACACTTGACGTTTGGCTGTCTATTCGCACTCAGCTCCTGAGTTCATGCTGTTCGTCTTCCCCTCGTTCGGTGACTCAAGTGGGACGCTGATGCCAATGATGACAGGCCTTCTCGCAACCGCGAGTTTTGCCATCTATGCCGGGGTTAGTCCCGGTTTGGCGGGGATTGCTATCACCTCTTCGCAATCTATCATTCAAAGTCTCGATTGGCTATGCTCTGCGTATGGAAAGGTACGCTTCCTATTCATGTTCTCCGGGATTCGCAACTGACAACATATTCAATCGGCCTTCCAAAGCTCGTTCTCGGTCTCAACAGCCTTGAGCGGATCACTGAGTACCTGGACCTCCCTCAAGAACCCAGCGAAGGGCGACTACCGCCTGCCAACTGGCCCTCCGCCTCCGCATCTGCCCTGATCACCGTTGAGGATCTCGAGATTAAGTGAGTCTTGGTTAGCGGTGATTCAAGGCGCGTTCGCTCATCCAAGTTCCTTTCCAGATACTCTCCTGAGCTTCCAGCTGTCCTCAAGGGCATCTCTTTCTCTATCAAGCCTGGGGAGCGAGTTGCCGTAGCAGGGCGCACAGGGAGCGGAAAAGTTCGTTCGTGTCGTACGAGTGCCAGCTTTCGACTCCTTTCTCACTTCTGTCTAACAGAGCACACTCGCCATGAGTCTCCTCCGCTTCGTGGATCCCTCTAAAGGGAGTATTGTCATCGACGGGCTCGACGTCACTAAAATTTCCTTGGAGGAGCTGAGGAGGCGAATAACTTTCTTACCACAGTAGGTCAATCTCACACCAGTATTACGGACGCTCTGACTTTCATTGACAGGGAAGCAATGCTCTTTTCGGGAGTCCTGCGAGATAACCTAGATCCATTGCATGTCCACACTGTAAGCTGACGGTGCGATGCAGCCCTGGCTTGCCAGATACCGAGTCTTACCAACTTTTCATACATTTCCAGGATGAAGAATGTCTGGATGCGCTCCGAAGAGTTCACCTTCTTTCGGAAAGTTTTCCCTCATCCTCAGGAGCCGCAACGCCAATCCCCATGAGCGAATCCGACGATGTATCGAAACGAGTCAAACGTATTCACCTCCACACGAAAGTCTCAGGAGGAGGCAATAACTTTAGCTCTGGTCAGCGTCAATTGATTGCTCTCGCTCGCGCGTCAGTCTCCTTCCGCATCATTCAAGTTCAGTGCCACTCAGCTGATGCTCTGCACATTCTCGCAGCTTACTCCGGGATTCTCGAATCAGTGAGTGTTCTTGACTTTATTCCTTGTCACATGAACGCTGAACAATCATTTGCTAGTCGTCATGGATGAAAGTACGGCTGCCGTGGACTTCGCCCTCGACAAGCAAATCCAGGAGACCGTACGAGCTGAGTTCAGCAACGCTGCCCTCATAACGATCGCTCACAGATTGTGCGTTACCGAAAGAAACGACACGATGGTATCTTCAAGCTGACGAACTTCCAGGGCTACAATTGTCGACTACGACCGCGTAATGGTCCTGAATGATGGTCAGCTGTGCGAGTTCGATACCCCGGCTCGCTTGCTGGCAACCGAGTCCGCCTTCCACCAGATGTGTCGAGAGAGCGGGGACTATGAGGATCTTTTGGCGCGAGTTCGGGGTAGCTAGCTGCGACGAACAGGGGAACGTCGTTACAGTCCTAACATACCTGAACGTCTGAAGAAGATCTGCCGCCTTCTATCACGTGTTGAGTAAAACCGAGCTCAATAACACTGATAGACAACATGTGCAACCCAAAGAGAACCTGAAAATGCGCAACACAAAGCGCAGACGCCAATCTATGTACGTACCCTACTCGATCTCCTTCCTCTCGCCTTGACTCCTCCTCGCAACTGCCAAAGGACCAGTCTTCATCACTTCGCCGTCCATCTCCATTCCGCGGTTGTGTAAAGTTTTACCCAAGAACGACGTAAATCCGCCCCGGAGTCGGTTCGCAACGGATACTTCACTGCTTGATTGTGTGGAGTCGGTGGCAGCCGCCCCGCCTGCCTAAAAGTAGTAAACGTCAATTGGAGGAGCCAAAGCGAAGTGATCCTGGGGGGCGAGAAACCACATACTTTCTCCTTATCATCGCCTCCGTCACTCACGCCGAGGCCGAGAGTTCGCAAGTGCTTTGGGCGCCTTGAGTTGCCGCCGAACAGAGTTTCGTCTTCTGAAGGAGATGTCGCAACCGCGCCTTTGAAGCGTCTCAGGTCGCCAAACTCTTCTTCGGAGCTGTCTCTGGGAGGAGGTAGCGAAAGGCGAGCAGTGGGAGGTGAGCGAAAGCCCGAGGAACTTGTTGAAGACGTTGTCGAAGACGTTGTCGAAGTAGAAGCTGTCGAGTCAGAGCGAGAGACAAGGGAGGTCCGCTGCTGGGACAAGACGAGGTACTGAAAGATTACCGTTAGCCAAGCCTACGGAGAGACGAGGTGGCTCACGCTGACTAGCGGAAAGCGCGGCGCGTCCAATTCAGCCCCACGCTTCGAGGAGTAGTGTTTCACTGTGAGGTGAGTGGCTTAGTTGTTATTGAGATTGTGTATCAGATAGGCGCACAGCTAGACCGCTCTGCCATTGTTGACGCGGCTCATGAGGGTGTGTAGACAAGAGGGCCACCCTTCTCCTCTCTGCCTGAAGCTGCGAGTTGACACAGAATCCGCGGGGTCTCCGATTTGCCTCCAAGGTACACCAACACATTGTACTCGGATACTTACAAGTACGGGGTAGGGATCACGGACTTCGATCAACTTCGATTCTCCAAGTCATCTTAAAAGCTGGCATATTGGAAATTGGGCGGTTATGCAAAATTTGCATGGCTCCCACTCGCTGTGAGCCTTTGCTGCATGAGTTCGGCTGTCGAAGAACTGATAAGATGTTACCACAATCTCTTGATGATTCCGAGATTAGAGGGGAGGTTGCTTCTATAATTAGTTGTCTATTGACGTCTTCGACTGGAAAATCCTAGGTGGCGTGCCGTTTCTCCCAAGCACTTTCCGCATCCGCCGCCTCCCGCTGGCCGACATCCGCTTGATCTACCACCTCTTGTAGTTCCTCTTCCCTTCTCGTTGGCACTTTGGAGAGTTTTAATGGGGCATGTCCAGGAGCAAACGATGAATATGCGCGGATTCGCGGCCCGAATCGGATGAACAAGAGGGGCACTGGAGCCATCGCCAGGGTGAGGAAGGCGAGTAGAGTCAGAGCCCAGGCGTCCCCCAGGCGGGAGAACACTTCGTGATTAGATTCAGCTCTCACGAAATCATCACTACTTAGCCCACCACTCACTAGCAGGAATAAATAGTGGGCTGCCACCACGTTTAGGATTAGTAAAGCGGATTGGATGTTGATGAATGGGACGCACAACGCAGCTCCAAACAGGGATCTGAAGACGGTGTTTGCTGCTAGCGCACTGGCAGCAAATACAAGGTAGGTGTCGACCTGCGAAACAAATGTCAATGTGGTGGTGGCGCCGACCGCCCTTAGCGAAAAAGAAGAGCTCGTTGGAGCTCGTACCAAATAATTTGAGACCGACAAAAAAACCAACACCATTCCAAATCCTGTTGATTATCCGAGTCAGCTCTATTTTCTGATGTGACTTGGAATCTCAAAAGACACCAAAAGGAGCACTGCCGATGATGCAGACCTGTCCAAACACATGTCAGACGCCGCAAAAATCAGTCAAGGGGCATGGCCCTTACCGACCAGTGAATCGCAGGGTTCACTGTCCACGCAAACCAAAACAGCCCAATTGGAAGGGAAACTCCCCCGATGACACAAAGCGGGAGCCTTGCTTCGGGTGGAAGTGGCTGTCCGTGATTAGCTAAGAGCTTTCGCACGTAAAACTTGTTGCCGATGTAGTTGGCCACAATCCCGAATGCCATGCCGACACCAATCCCGATGAAAGCCAGGCCAGCTGGTCCCCCTGCAGATTTGCAAGGAGTCAATGATGCAGAGCGGCGACGTTCGGGGCAGCGTTAGCGCACCTTTCCAATGCCGACTTCCCTGGAAGATTATGTCGAATCCTCCAAACATGCCATACAGTGTCCCGTCTGATCAAATACTCTCAGTAGTCAATTTTGCGACCAATAATTTAGCGACGGCACTCACATATGATCGCAACGTAAAGCGCCAAAAGACTCACTATCGGTTCCCGAAACAAGAGGGCGAACGGCGTCACGAGTCGTACTCTAAGCTTCTGCAGCAGAGTTTCGCCTTGCTTAACTTTGAGGTCGTACATCGAAACGTAGGTGTCCCCAGTGTCTCGAGAGAGCTTGCGGGCGCGCCGGCGAAGGAGAACGGGGGCGTAAGTCTCAGGCATCAAAACGCCAGCTGCAAGGTTGACGCCTGCGAAAATGAGCTCCTGGGCTTCCAGGAAGTCATCAGCGAGTCTTCTCAGATGATCAGCCTTCTTTCGGGACTTGCCACCCAAAATAGCCATCGCTGCGAACCCAAGAGAGTCAGTCACAGAGGCAAGTGTCTGAAAGACAAGCAGCACCCACCCAGGTCGTGAGCTCACCAATAAATCCACCGACAATCGGCCCTAAAATCGGTCCCATAAAGGGTGCTAGCGCGTACAGTGCGAGCCCGAGAGCTCTTTGACTCGCTGTAAAGCAATCGCTGATGATCTGCAGGACAGCGACGTCCACGACATCAGCCAGCGAACGCAGTGTCGACATGTTGATGTATTCCTTACAGCACCCGAATTGGTCATCTGGCTGGAGCCAAACCATCCAGCGAGAAACCGAAATATCAACAGCGTTTCGATATTCTTTGCGAGGGCACAGCCGATCTGGCAGAGGGTAAAGAGGGTGTAGATGAATCGGAAGACCGGTTGACGTCCATACATCTCTATTTAATTGATCAAATGAGTAAGCATACCCCAGAGACAAAGAAGAGCTACCTGAGATGGGGGCCCACAAAAGCGGACCGACTGATTTGAGCTCGTGTCAGTATCGCGCTGTTCGTCGAAGCGAATCTCCACCCACTGGCAAAACCAAGAACGTAGAAGGATAAGCCAGAAGTTAAGAGCTCCTGGGATCGCCCGAAATAAGATTCCATCTGCGCCATCCCTCCAGAGTAGATGCTCGAGCCAAAGGCAACGCCTGCGAGGCAAATTCTCTCAGCGCTCAAAGTCCGGTTTCCATCCTTCACTCTTCAATACGAAAGACAGCTTACACAAGGTGCTCAATGCGACTCCGCACACTATAAGCCATTTCTTCCCCTCTCTGAAGTTGAGGGGGTTTGCCTTCTCGTCCTGCCGCCACTTGACAATGAACGGATCTTCTTTTGTTCCTGCTCCCTCGTATTGCTCCAACTTTGGCTCAAAAGGTTCCTGCTCTTCGTGAAGGGTAGATGCAGGAGATACGCTCTGTCCTTCGGGTGCGCTCATCTCCCTGCGAAACGTCCGACCGCAGGCTCAAGCTAGGCGAGTGCGTGCGCTGAGCGACGTGCCGATGGCGATTCCGTCCACGACTCGCGAAGTGGGAAGCGATTAGAGGTTGAAGTCGGGAGAAGCGGAGTTTTCGAGCGGATGTAAACCCTGCAAGCCGAACTTGCCGCAATGTCTTCGCAGTCGTGCGCGCTCCCATTTGTCCAGGGGACGGTGTCGAGAGGCACTGACCTGGTCAGCCAGGGCCAGCTCAAAGGAAGCTCCTCAGTAGTTCTCGACTTCTGAAAAAGTTGAGAAGACTGTACTCACGGGGGCGATGAAGGAGACGAGAGTTGAGAGGTGCGGGCGAGAGTGGATGCGTAACCAATCTTAGCAAAGACTGAAGCTGGCGACAGGGACAGACGTTTGGAGTACTGATGTTGTATTGACAAGAGAAGGTATCGGCCAGATATTATAAAGAAAAGGTCCAGTAGCTCATAGTCCGTGTCGTCCAATTAAGGACCCACTCATGCGGCGTCGCCCCTCAACTGCTTGCAAACAGCAAGCAAGTCCTCGTACTTCTTCTTCCAGTCATCGACTTCGACCTTGAGGCCGTCGATCTCATCCTGCAAGCCCTGAATGTGACCAGCCTTGCGCATTCGCGAACGACGAGCAGCAACTGAAACGTAGGAAAGAGTCAACACGGGAAGTAGATCAGGTAGAAGAAGTTTGACTAACGAGTGTTGCTACGACGCTTCTGCTCAATAGCAGACAAAAGCTCATCCGGGAGGTCGTCCGGGTCCATACCCTCCTCATCGACAGCGAAGGGAGTCTCCTCTCGAGCAAGCGCAACCTTTGCGCGCTTCGTGCCCGTAATTTTAGCCGTGATAGCGGCAGGTGCCTTTCGCCTCGACGTCACAGACGGGATGACATACTGGCGCGACATGGTCGGGGCAGTGAAGTCGATGGGCTTGATCTTCGTGTTCCTTACTCCTGTGAACTTGTCCTTGACCGGCTCGCGACCCTCGTGGGGGAGGACGGGAGGGACGTCAGATGTCTTGCGCTTCTTCGTAGTAGTCGACGACTGCAACGAGGTGGTCGAGTCGAGGCGCATCATTTGAGGACTGACCGCCAGGTCCGGGCTAGCTTCGCGCGTGGTCGTCGGCAACCCAGCGTCGATGGGGCTCCAGATGGGAGAGACGGCGATACCAGCTGGCGCCGGGATCGAGTCGCCAACGAAGGTCGAGTAGAAAAGGCTGGGGAGGTCGTTCGAGTCGGTGAGCTCGGGAGTTCCGAGTCCATCGATCGACGACGAGTAGATGCCAGATCCACCCAACATTGGCGAGGTGTAGTCGAAGGCGAAGTCGAACGGACTGGTCGGAGAAAGTCCGAGGGGTGACTCGAGGAGGCTGTCCTCGGTACGGAAGGCGTTGGTGAATGAAGGCGCGGCGGCCGCGGAAGAGGAAGCTGCATCCGCAAAAAGCGGAGCAAGCGAGAGAGACTCGTCGGTGAAGCTGGAGTCGAGGAATGCGCTAAAGTCGCCGACTTCGTTTCCTGGATAATCGCCAAAGAAAAGCAGGAATGAGCCCCTGAGAGACGCGAAGTGAGACAAAATGGGAGACGAACCAAAGTCGGACAACTTGGTCGTTTCAAAAGGGTTGTAACTGTTCATTACGGTCGGCATGTCGTCAGACGGGTTGGTAGAGGCGAAGAGGTCGGAAATGGGGGGAGGTTCGGACGGGGTAAGGCGGGTGCGGAGCACGGTTGTTATTTCGACTAAGGGCTCGATGAGCAAGGCGGTCGTATGCTGGGAGATTGTGGCGTGGAGCACTGGGGTTGTTGTGGGCAGATGGGTTGTTGGGGAGTAGGGGTGGAC
>JASZXU010000710.1:0-15435 GCA_035521515.1 Phenoliferia sp. Uapishka_3 | reverse complement strand
GGATACCCCACGCGAACTCCGTCCGCCATCGATCAGGTGGTTGCACAGATTCAGTGCATATGCTGACTTTTTCCTTTCTCCGCCATTTTCCCTATTCCTCCTCTTCCTTTTCCACACTTCTACAATCTTTTAAAACGAACAGGTCTGCGTCGTTACCGGTGCCGCTCGTGGACTTGGAAACCTTTTCGCACGAACTTTCGCCGAGTCTGGCTCGAACGCGGTGGTGATCCTCGACCTCGACCAAACACAAGCTCAGCATGCTGCCGATGACCTTTCCACCTGGTTTGTGGAGCACGGGCAAGCCAAGAAAGGCGAAATTGAGACCATGGGTCTCGGTTGCGACGTCGCAAACGAGGACAACGTCAAGGATTGCTTCCGTCAAATCGTTGAGAAGTTTGGCCGTGTTGATGTTCTCGTTACCGCCGCCGGTATCGTTGGTAAGTCTCAATTTCTTTCATTCGGGCGACGCCAAGCCTCGAAAAGAAAGCTAACTTTATTCATTCCTACAGAGAACTTCTCCGCGATGGACTACCCTACCGACAAATTTCAAAAGCTCATGAACGTCAACGTCAACGGTTCCTACTTCTGCGCTCGTGAGGCCGCCAGGGACATGATGCGTCGCGAAGCCCCTGGAAGCATCATTATGATCGGTTCCATGTCAGGTGCTTGTGTCAACATTCCTCAACCTCAAGCCCCTTACAGTAAGGCTTCGCTCAAATCTTGTACTCCTTTCGGTCATCTGACCTCGCGAATTTGACAGACGCCTCCAAGGCCGCCGTTCGCCACATGGCCTCGTCGCTTGCCGTTGAGTGGGCCACCAAGAACATTCGTGTCAACGTTGTTTCTCCTGGTTACATGGCTGTAAGTGACGTTCTCTCGCGTAGCAGTATTTCTTTCTCACTCTCTGTGAAAATTAGACTGCCCTTACCCGCGTCATCTTGGACCGCGACCCAGAGTTGAGAGATGCGTGGACCAATCTTACCCCGATGGGCAGGATTGGAGAGCCAGAGGACCTTAAGGTGAGCTCTTTGGAACGAGTATGAAGGGGCAGCTGTTGATGTCTTTTTGCGATTCAGGGCGCCATCATCTACCTCGCCTCGGACGCCAGTGCTTTCACTACTGGTGCCGACCTCCGTGTCGACGGTGGTTACACACTCGTTCGTCTCTTGTTTGTGTTTCTCGGGATAATCTTGCTGACCATCTCAATTTCCTTCAGACCTAATTGTACTTCCTGCATCAAAGAAATAGAAGAGTTGATTCGTTGGAAGCTTCAACCATGGATGGACAATTCGGCACTGCGAACCCTTTCTGTATCTGAGGGTTGCGTTTCGGTGAAATTAATTTGAGCGTACATACCGTATATGCTGTTCTTATATTGGGGTCAAAATCATGTGTGAGGAGCGAAGGACCAGCTGCTAAGTCATTCTGGCAAGAGGGGAAAAAGACAGTCATCGTTGGACGGTCGCCGATATGTATCTTGCGAGATAACAATACACTCGGCCGCGACGAAGGAAAAAGTGTTTGCGGGTCACAGCCGCTCGGGGAGAGGAACCTCTAGTGATAATGTATTCCTGCTTGATGTGTATCTACAATGCGTTCGTATATGTACGTCCCTGCTGGGCTTCCAACGTGTATCATGCTCTTCCGCTGCTGGATGAAGTGAACAGTAAGCGTCAGGACGCGCCTGCGCCATCGAGAAGCTAAGTTGGCGTACCTCGAAACGACCTCACCCCTCTCAATCTCTCCTACTAGGTCGCCAATGACCATTCCCAAACCACGAGGTTCCAGAGTATGTGATTGGAACTTCTTTATCTGTGGCAGAGTTGAGTTCCTTGCCTCCATGGTCATGAATCCGAGTGCGGCTCGCAATCCTCGAATGGCCGTGTGAATCCCGGAAGACCCGAGTTTCTGATCCAACAGTTTGGTCTGAATTTCGCCTCCGGTGTTGACGGCGAGGTGAACGACCTCGATGAGGGCCAACACGAGGTTGAGCTTCGTCGTAGGGTGGGACGAAGAAGTGACTGTTCGACAGAATGCTCCGACAAGGTTGTCGAAATTTTTGAGGACCTGAGTGCAATGTCGGAAGGTTAATCAATAGCAATACAATATCAGAGAAAGTAAACCCACCTGATTTGCTCGTTTCGAAGCCGTCCATTTGATGGCCTGGCGTACGCGATTGACTTCTTTCGCGAAGGAAAGTTCGTGCGAGATAAAGGTGGGTATGGAAGGAAGAGGAGTGGTCGGGGGCGGAGTCGGTGGTTCCTCGACATAGTACTGTCCTGATTCCGGAGGAGAATGTGGCTGGGAGGTGGCAGTGAGAGGTGTAGGAGGGCGAGGTGAGGTATGACGGGGGAAGATGTTTAAGAGCGTCCGGTTGACGTAGGCATCGCGCTGGGCGACGTCCATCATCAGTTCGAGGCAACCGGCATCAGATACTGCTTCTAGAGGTCCAGGTCGGTAGACGTCAAGCATGCGCGCGGTAAAAAGTGAAGGCTCGCGTCGAATAAAGTGGTCCAGATAGCCGCGAAGGGTGTGTAGCGGGACGGAGGAAAGTTCAACTCGAGGTAGAGGCTGCCGAGAAAGTGGGCAGGGTGGTGGTCGGATTGGAATGGTGTATTGTAGGGACACGGGGGATTGATTTACCGGAGAGGGTGCGGCTCGTCTTGCGGCTGGCGGGGGACGACGCTGCATCGCATCTTCGAGCGAGGATGTTGCGAGCGGACGTTTGCGATCTGTAGGCTGTGAAGGTGGGGTCGGAAGTGGTGGCGCTTGTACTGGAGGGAGAAAAGGCGCCAATATCGCGTTGACTTCCGACGATAGTAGGGATGACTGAAAGACGAGCGGATCGTTGTCGGCAAGGCCCAAAATACGGGTGAAGATCCAGAACTGCAACAAAGACATTCAGCACCCACTTAAAATCTCCTGCTGCTTATCCCCAGCTCACAACATGCTTTGAAAAAAGGGTTAGCAGCCGTCACACGAGTTGGAGCGAGCCGGACTTACTCCGCATGGCGTAACGTAGCTGGCACACGGGCAGCGGGGTACGCGGGCGATATTACATACTAGCTGATCAGCTCCAACTTGAAGCACGAAATCTGCTCCCCCCGGCGTCGTCCACCACTGTCGGAGCTCGCACGGGAGCTGGACCTGCCGAGAGTGCTCGTCGAAGACATGATCCGGACACACGTCCACCCAAGGCGTGAGCCGAACCTCTTGGTCTTCGAATCCTAATGGCGGGGAATAGGACATCACTGGCTCCGTCGACGTTGACCCCCAGCCTGACCTGGAAAGTGTAGAGAGCAACTTGAAGGCGATTTCGCGGGAGCCAGCCGAGGGTACATCTTTTTTCGGCCGAGCTCGCCTGCCCCTTTGTAACACCTCCAGATTATTGTATGAGCTCAGCTGAGCTCAAGGACCGGTTGGCAGGAGCGATAGGGAGCCTCGTATCCCTCACACCAACCTCAATCCTCGCTGCGGCGGTCGTTCTCGTCGTTTCCGCCTTTGCGATGGGCCTCTTCAGCCGCAACGACCACTTCAAACCTTCAGGAAAGGTGGGTATCGTTCTGTGAAGGCCCGTTGAGGACAGGCTGACTAAGACGCTTATGCAGCACTGCTACATTGGCGGTGGGTCAGAAGGACTTGGGCTGGCTCTCGCGTGCCAGCTCGCAGACCGCGGCGCCCACGTCTCCATCGTCTCCCGAAGTGAAGCTAAATTGATCAAAGCCCTTGCCGAACTCGAGGTACGCGTCTCATCTCCCGTTCCGCCCCATTCCGACGCGCTAATCCCCCCACCCCACATCCTCAGACTCACCGTCAATCCCCCGGTCAAAACTTCGCCTACTACCCTTGCGATCTCACTTCTTCCGAAAAGGCAGCTTCAACTCTCCAGGCCGCATGCAAGCATTTTGGTGAGGCGCCCGACTTCATTTTCGCCTGCGCTGGCGGATCCGTCCCTGCCTTCTTCGTGGACACCGAGCCAAAGGAGCACTGGAGATGCATGGAGTGGAACTTCATGTCTGCACTTTGTACGGTACACGAGGGTATCAAGAGGATGAAGGAGGAGGGAAAGAAGGGCAAGGTTATCTTTACTGGCTCCGTTCTCAGCATGATGGGCTTTGCGGGATTCTCGACGTACAGTCCTAGCAAATACGCTATTAGAGGTATGTGTATTTAAATTTGGATTGGATAACAATGAAAAGGCGCGCTAACGGCTTCCTGGTGCGGTAGGTCTTGCCGACAGTCTGCGAAACGAGCTCATCCTCTACGGCATATCGGTTCATCTCTTCCTCCCCGCCTCCACCCTTTCACCCAGCTTCATCGACTACGAACAAAAGATCAAACCTGAGCTCACCAAGAAGATTGAGGGTCCCGATGAGCCCCTCACACCTGAGCTGGTCGCCGCGAAGATGATCAAAGGTACCTCAATAGGTCATCTGCTGAAAGTAGTTCTGGCTGACGAATGGGATCCTAAAGGGTTGGAACGAAACGAGTACTATATTACCTACGAGCCGGTGGGAACTATGCTGAGAAACAGTCGAGGCATTGTTCCGCGAAATAATGTGCTGACGGACACTCTTTGGGGAATCGCTGGAACGGTCAGCTTCTTTCTTTAGCCCATCCCAACCGCTCTGATTCCTTCTCATTCTCAGATTGGGTTTCCTCTGTGGAGGATGTTCGAAGCCGATGCATTGGTGCGAAAAGAGGGGCAGGCCCTTCGTGCGGCCGGGACATTGCCGTCGCTCAAGTGATTTGAAAGTATTTCTGTTTGTTCGCTATCGATTACATTGTTGATGGATTACGACCCTCGGGGTCTTCAAGAGAAGTCTGACTGTTTGACTTGGGTAGGACTTCTGTCTTGCGGAACGGAGGTACGTTCAGCTCCTAGGTTTCGATGAGTCTGCGACTCACTAACATGCACATGCATCCAGAGTTGAACGGAAAATCCGTGTACAATCGTGTGCAGAGAAGTCTTAAAGGAGTTTGAGACCCTAGGTCAGGCGGTGAGTGATACACTCCTCTCGCCCAGTGTCCCGGCAGGTCACGGAGCCTGTCCTTGATTCGGACTCCTCAATCTCAAGCTCGGCGTTGGGCCCATCCACTCTTTCTTCCCTTCCATTACCCTTCCTTCTTTCACTAGGATCTTCGATGATCGTCATCCCACTCCTCCTCTCGGCTGTCGCCATCTCAGCGAATCCCATTTTACGGTCTCGGCAAGACTCCACCCTCGCCAGCTGTTTGGCAGACGCCTCCATCACCTCGGTCACCTCCTCCTCTTCCTCATATTCGTCTGATATCTGTGAGTTCTCAATGTACCAGAACGAAATGCGGCTGGAGCTAAAAGAAAATATACGAAGCTGCTTTCAATCAGCGTTTGCAGCCTTACCCTGAAGCGGTCGTATATCCTACCGACCCCACTCAAGTTTCAGCTTCCATTGGCTGTGCGGTCCACTCAGGTCTGACGGTAGCGGCACGAGGGGGTGGTCACAGCTACGGTAGCTACGCAATTGGGAACGGGTCACTTGTCATCGACTTGGGGAATTTCAAGTCGATCACGGTGGACTCTGGAGGCACGGCTTTGGTGGGCGCTGGGAATAAGCTAGGAGATATCGCCCTCGAGCTGAATGCGAATGGTGTCGGTCTTCCCCACGGAACTTGGTGAGCTATTCTGCTGTCTTCTGAAAACCGGCTTCACTCGCTGAACGTTTTTAAATCTCACTGCGAAGCCCGTACGTTGGCGTCGGTGGGCACGCCAGCTTTGGGGGCTTTGGCCTTGCAGGTCGGCGATCTGGCCTCCTCGTCGACCGAATCACCGCATTTGACGTCGTACTCGCCAATGGAACTGCCGTCACCAAGCTTACTCGAGTCGACGACCCCGATCTCTTCTGGGCGCTTGCCGGGGCTGGACCAAACTACGGGATCATCACCTCTTTCTACTTCACCACCTTCCCCGTCCCATCCAACGTCGTCATTTTTGCCTACAACTACGTCGCTGGTGGGATCTCGGTTGAGGACGCGGCTTCATTCTTCTCCTCTTATCAAGCATTTGGAAACGCCTCCTCACCGGCAGAGCTGGGGATGGCTTTCACGGTCGGACCTGGTGGATGGATCGTGTTGAATGGAGCATACTACGGGACAGAAGCCGAGTTCCATTCCGTTTTTGATGGATTTGTAGCGAGCATGCCCACCGGCTACGGAACCGCTATCAACAGCATGTCGTGGATTGATGGCATTGCGAAGGGTGCAGGATCGCAGGGCTTAAATTCGACAAGTCCCGAGGCGAGCGACCGGGACGACTTTTACGCCAAGTCTCTTATGAGTGCGTTCCATTTCCGAATCGAAGCTTGAGCTCGCCAGCTGATTCAGGTTTTCACAGCACCCACATCGACATTCATCTCCGAAGCTGCCATTCATGATTTCTTCAATTATGTCTTCACTACTTCAACCTCAACATCCTGGTTTAGTGAGCGAAGGAACTCCAAATTTCAAATAAAAAGAGCTGACCCGTCCACCGCAGTCGAGATTGCTCTGTATGGAGGCGCCGGCTCAGCAATCAACGCCGTTTCCCTCGACGACAATAGCTTTGCCCACCGGGATAAGCTACTCACGTTCCAGATGTATGCCAGTAGCCCCACCAGCGCTCCTCCCTTCCCAGATGAGGGCTTCACTTTCCTTCAAGGGTACGTCTCGCCGGCCCAATGCCAAAATCTTCGCAAAGACTGACCTGCCTTCCCAGAGCTTATGACAGTATTGTAAATCCAATGTCTAGCGTTTGGGGCGACGACTGGGGAGCTTATGTCAACTATGGTGAGTTTCTCTCCTCATCTCATCACGGTGTTGGGAGTTTGAGTTGACCCGGCCTGACCCACAGTGGACCCATTGCTTTCCGCGGACGACGTCAAGACGCTCTACTGGCGAAACCAATATACCAGGCTGGCCTCTCTGCGTGGGAAGTACGATTCAGCAGCCACTTTCTTGAACCCACAGTCAATCATCGCGTCATAGCCTCGTAACCTCGCGCGTCCCGAAAAGGACGTTTGACATTCATAGACAATTCGCACAGAATCTCAGTGGAGTCTCAGCAGCGTCTTACACAGCCGTTTTAGCATCTCTTTTTCCTGTGAGAGACTCTTGCGGAATCCACATTTGTTGGCGGTGCATTTGCAGTCCTGACTCACTGTACACGAAACGCTGACTGAGAATTAGCGTGCACGGTGTTCTCGCGGGGCAAGTACTTGTGATCTTATTTAGCGCAACTTGGTGCCCGTCGGCAGGCAGTGCAAAGCCGGAGCGGAGGTGCTCTCCAGCCTGCGACACCTTGAAGGGCGTAGAAATGATGTGTTTCTACCGGGTACAAAAGTCTACAATTTCAAAGAGCAACAATGAACAAATTGAGAGAAGATTGACTTGCACATCACATCAAATTGAGCGCATAATTTGATCTGTAGAACAGGAAGCCGAAGGAAGTCAGCTGCGAATGTCATCACTTCAGCCTTGCGCCATGACCACGCGAAGCATTAGGGGGGCGCTAAAACTCAGTCAGGAATCCGTGTACAGTGAGTTTGAGTGAGTCAGACTAGTCAGGACTTTCCCCGTAGCTCGTCGGAGGGTCGAAAGTCCATTGTGTAAGTAGGACTGGTGCATTTGTGCAAGTTTCAGGAGACGCCGTGTGGCGATGACACCACAGACCCGGCGCGAAGGCCTGTGCGCAGTTGCGCCATAGTTGCCCTTCCGGCTCTCGTGCCTTCTCCTTCATCCACCACTCTTTCAACTCCCACTCCACTACTCCCAAACAAAACCAGCTTACAAAATGGTAAGCCTCCGTCTCGCTATGTCCTGATTGGTACTGACTTGTTCTTTCCGCTCCCCCACATGCCACTTCTGTCCTTTCCCATCGCGTGTTTCACCAACCTCCACGTCGCCAATCACTTTTTCGCCTCTCCGTTCTGCAACGTTACGCCACAACAGGGATTCTTTGACTCCGGAAGCGACCAGCAGCAGGTATGAGTATGAGGTTTTCCATTCGGTTGGCGCTGACACGACATCGATTACCCGCAGGCTTACGAACAAGTTCAGAGCGGAGAGAACAAGTCCTCCTGGACCCACGGCAAGTTCTAGACACTATCGAAGCGGTCTCGCCATGCTCACTACCGACTGTCCTCAGAGCTCATCGCTGGCGCCGCCGCGTTCGAGGCTGCGAAGGCGTACGAGGTCCGTCATTCTTTGTTTCCTCCATGTGATTTGGCTCTGACGAACCTTTCACACACGTACTGTAAGTAGAAACACTGTGAGAAGAACGGCAAGCCTGAGTCGCATGAGCTTGCGAAGGAGCTCTTCGCTGTGAGTTCCTCAGACGGACGTCGTCGCTTGAGCGCGACTTTGCTGACGACAATTTCTTCTAGGGATTCGCCGGGTGAGGAATTGCGTCAAGAGATTCCATGTAGCGGGGATGTTAACTTCCTTTTATTATTCAGCGCTGAGACCGACAAGCTCATCGAGACTCACGGCCTTGACTTCGTTGACCGCGAGGAAGCGAAGCGTGCCGCTCGCAAACAAGCAGTAAGAGATTCAAATAACCCAATATTGAAGTTCATTGGCTCACATCAAGGTCGAATTAGGAGCAGGCCGTTGGACAGGACTACTAGATGATGGATCGATAGGAGCCTGTGTACGCGGCTCGATGCTTTGATTCCCTTCCAGTGAATGCTTCCAGCTAAATTGGGACGCAATGAAAAGCTGGAAACAGCTGTTGCCTCTTTCCATCCGCGTCCGAACCCATGGCCTATTCAGAGCGAGAGGAACCCCCGAGCGGGCGAGTCTACGGTTGCCATCGAGGCCACAGCTAACAAAAATGCACGAGGGTTCAGCTCTGTACACGGCGTGCGAAAAAATAGACCGCGGAGCGCGCGGAGTCTGGGATTTTCTGAGACGCTCGGCAACTTGGGAGATCGACAGCCGGAAGTGGGGCTTCAAATGTGCGGACCGACTCTCGCTCCGCCATCAACCCAGTTCCAACGCATCCTAATAGAATGCTGAATCGACGGCCGCTTGATGGAATTAGAGTAATAGAGGTAGGCCCTGGTTTCTACAAAAACGTCTCCACATGGCCACATCGCTGACCAAAGGACAGCTGGCAGGGCTTGCTCCAGGACCCTTTGGGGGCAGTGAGTGAAGTTCTGCTTTACCAAACCATTGGAATCAGACTGATCAGTTTGCTTACAGTGGTACTGGCGGACTTTGGTGCTGATGTGGTTCGTGTAGACCCTGTTGGAGTCAAGACAAGTTCAGATGTCCTAAGCCGGTGAGGGTCCATTCTTTGGCGTCTCTGGATTGTATTGACGTCCATTTTTTCACTCATCTGCAGAGGAAAGAGGTCAATATCTCTGTCGCTGAAAGACCCACGCGGTTTGGGTATTATGAGGACTATGCTCTCCGCCCCGACCGCCGACAAATCGCTGTGGCGCGCCGACGTCCTCATCGATCCCTTTCGTCCGGGAGTACTCGAGAGACTCGGTCTGTCACCCGACGTCCTGATCGAGGCGAATCCTGGCCTGATAATTGCACGGGTGACTGGCTTTCGCCGAAAGGGTGAATTGCGACCAGTGAACGTCGCGAGATGCAATGGCTGACTTCACTTACTTTACTCTTTCCAGGACCGTACAGCAAAATGGCTGGGCACGACGTAAACTACGTTGCTCTTTCAGGGCTACTTAGCATGATGGGTCGAAAGGGCGAAAAACCCATCTTTCCCCTCAACATTCTCGGTAATTTTTCACGTCGCAGTTTCGGCTTCGCATTCGCTGATAATGGACTTTGAAGGGGATTTTGCCGGTGGAGGCTTGATGGCAGCTCTCGGAATTCTCATGGCTGTTATTGAGCGGAATAAAACGGGAAAGGGCCAGGTTGTCGAGGTAGACATGGTGAGTCCAACTACGCGGGCAATGCGAACCCTGCTGAGTCCCACCAGATCACGGGAGCTCGATACCTTAGCTCTTTCGTTTTGATGTTGGCAAACCCATCTTACGACCAATCTACATTCGCACGACCTCGAGGAGAAAATCTGCTGGACGGAGGCGCACCATTCTATGAGGTGTACGAAACGGCGGATGGGAAGTTTATGAGTCTGGGCGCCCTCGAGCCCAAGTTCTATGCAGAATTTCTGTGAGCAACATTTACTCGTACTATAGATCACTACTGATATCATGTTCAGGAGTATTCTGCTATCCTTCGTGCCACCAACATTGATACCTTCGCCCACTCCAACGCTCGACTCTCGCGCGAACCTTGATACTTGGCCGACTCTCCGATCCTTCTTCACTTCCGCGTTTCTCCTTCGAACTCGAGACGAATGGACATCGATATTTATAGGCACCGATTCTTGCTGCGTCCCGGTCCTCAGCCCGCTGGAGGTAGACGCAAACGGGCTCTCGCACATTGAACCGGGAAGCTCTGTCTCAAAAAATGGGTCGACACCGGTCCCCACTCCACGGCTCAGCGTGACTCCAGCTAACGGTGTAGAGGAATGGCAGGAACCAAAGGACTTCACAATCGTTCCCGGGAGAGACTCGTCCACCGTTTTGAGAGAGGTGGGGTTGGGGGGTGGTGAGCTAAAAACTTTGGTCAAGGAAGGTGTGGTGGGAACTGCGGGAAGGAACTCGAAGCTCTAGATCCTGGAAAGTTTGCCTGAATTGATTTTCGTTGCCCTGAAATGCGGACAGATGTCGGAGCCTTGCTTCAAGTTGCACCGCTTCCGTGTGGACCTGTTAAGCGATGATGTGAGAAACTTTCACACAATGCGGCCTCTTCGCAGCATTCGGATCTATAGTGTAGCGGTTATCATCCAGGTTTTCCATACCTGGGACGGGGGTTCGACTCTCCCTGGATTCATCTTTTGTTTCATACGCAGATAATTTTTTGTCTGCCGCACCTTCCTCCTGGACTGGCGCAGTTAGTTAGCGCACGAGTAGTTCAAAAGATACATGGGGACCTTACTAGCGCCAATCCAGAGTGATGATGGGTGCATTCCCGCGGGAAGCCTTCTTCAAAACCTCCGTTGCGTTTGATGTAGTTGGCGTTTCTAGGTCTCGGACAGAGCCTACGACTTCTGACCAAAACCAGCTATACGCAGCTACGGTTTGATTGTAGTAGAGTCTTACCTACATTAATATAGCCGGAAACTGCAATGCCACCTGTCCAGGAAAGGCACCGGGTTTGCAACTCAGCTTCGCGCCGGTGTCCGACTTAGTACGTCCCGACCAAAGTTGCGCTCTGCGTCCCTTGTTCAACTTTCAGCTTGAGTATTTCGGAGAGATGCTGCTGACCAGCGAACTCGCTGGCTTCATCTTCTTCACCTACTTGACATCGAACGTGGCGGCGCAAAACTTTGCTTGCTCTGACTCCCAAGTTGGAAATATGTGGGTCCTCCCCGCAAGTCTCCTCACTCTTGGCTGGCAGCTTACATCTACTCCAGCTTTGTAGGAGATGTTACGCAGGAGTACAACTTGCTCGCGGCAGCCAATGAGAAATCAGGCCATTCTGGGCGAGGCGTCAGACTAAACGAAACTGTACGCGTACAAGTAGAATTACAAGGCGTTGGACACTGAAACAGATGGTTCCAGGCTTTGATTGATCCTCAATGTGTCCTGGATGACAAAAGTGGCTATCATTATTGGGGGTTCACCAATGCAATGTAGCTACCTCAGCCTTCTCTTGCTCGTCAGATTCTATTGACACATTTCCATAGGTGCAAGACTTCAGTCAACTGCGAAGGAATATGCTATCACGGCTATTGCGCTGCTTCCGTGACACCACCTTCCGACAGTCTTACACCCCTCCGCTTTCAGTCTCGCCGCCGCGCCCTCCAACACCCAAAATTCCTGCCGAAAAAGAAGAGACCCAGAATGTTGGAATCGTTGGAATCTGATGTAGCAGAAGACGGGGAAAAGGTGACAAACTTCTACCACAATGCCTACGACAGTGTTGTAGGCTTTTTCAGAAAGCTCAAGGTCGAGCTGCACCTGTAGAATAAATCATGCAATCACTGAAAAGTGTCAAATCAGAGTCTTTATCGTCCACAACTATGCTTGCGACGAATCACTTGAAACTTTGATCGTTAAATTGACGCTTGCTGATGGAGAGAATACGACACAGCCATTGATGGCGCCCAACGACCTAGGCTTAAGAAAATTGCCCCACTATTCCCTAAACCAAGCAGGAATTGATCAACATCAGATAGATCGCGGCCCCTCATACGTCAGTAAGTGGATAACCTACTGAATTTGCCGAAAGCAGCTTTGCCACTGGCTAAGGAAGGGCACCGGTCGCTCCACCACCGCTCGCGGCGTCTCGAGTTTCCACTCGCACTGAGCGGAAGGAAGACACTCATACGCTCCCCATCTACAGGTTCAACAGGCTCTCCCTAGGACACGGAGCTTCGGAGGTCATGCTTCTCACTTTGGAGACTAGGTTCTTCGTCGCTCTCGTCGCCTCTTTCTTGACTGGCGTTGCAGCTCAGCGCTTCTCCTGCACCAACTCTCAAGTTGGGACTTTGTGAGTCCTCACACGATATCAAAAGCGTAAATCTATCACTCCTTTGACTCAAAGCTCTCCCAAACCTTCTCTTAGCTTTCCTGGTGACGTGACGAAGGTTTTCCACCGGAGTAGGGACTTCAAGACCAGTGAACCAGTGAGTTCTCTAATCTCTTTCATCTAGAGTGACGCGAATACTCCCTGGGGGCTGAAGAACTGCGAGATCACCAGGTTTTATTCGAGCCGCAATGCGTGCAAGACGAAGAGAGCGGGAAAAACTTCTGGGGTGCAAGAAACGCCATGTACGCCTCTCCAAGACTATTTTGGCTCTTGTTTATGGTCTAACTACTCTCTTGGTAGGTGCAGGACCTACATAAACTGTGACGGAGGAGCGTGTGTAGGTGGACTATGCGATACAACAGTCGGCTATCCCCAACTTCGCCGAGTGGTACCGCCAAAATACAAGAACAAACGAAGAGGCAGAAATCGCCACTACTACCTCGACGATAAAGAGACTCATTCTTTCTGGTGAAGTTTCGTTGGCCTTTGAAAAGGACTAATATGTGGCTTGGAGGGCTGGAAAGTTTTCAGGGGGCGTTCGAGAGGGTCTTCAGTTTGGAGTTTTATGGTGTAAGATCAGAGGTTGGGATATACATTTTGATAGAGGTGTAAGTCAAGGTCTGTAGCATTGGTCTTTCCAGGTGCCTTTCCGACTCGACTTTCGGAGAGGATGTTCCAGCCTAGGATGCGCGAACGAGCCACCCGAGTTCCAGGGATTGAGAGAGCCCAGTCGGATCAGATCACACATTAGTCCTAGCTGGTTGAATCTAGCCGGACCACGAAATCGCACGAACAAGGAAACGCCACCTTTTCAGGAAAGGCATCTCTGGGCGCTCGCTGACTTCCGTACCGGCTCCACCCAGTTCCAGATCCGAACTTCCGGTCGCTACTGCCCTGACAGTTCAGTTCTCCCCAGCACCTACACTCCCTCTCGCCTCGACAGAACTTGACGGCCTCCCAACCTTGCGTCGAAACGAATGCGCCTGACTATTGGGGTATTCGTCGCCTACTTCGCGGTCGTATCATGTTCTGTCGTCGCAGCTCAGCGCTTCCCCTGCCTCGACTCGGGAGTTGGGACTTTGTGAGTCCTTTTCAAGGCACAGGTAAAGTCTCAAAAGGTTCTGCTGAATTGAAGCCTGATTTCAGCTTTGTGGGGGATTATTCGAAGGCTTTCGCCCGGAGTCACGGCAAAGTCCCAAGAGCTAAAGACATGGTGCGTTGTCTTTGTCTCCAGCGGAGCATCTAATTTCTTGGAATCCTTGATAGCTGACCCGAGAGTTCTCAGGCGCTCGTGGACCCACAATGCGTCCACGACGACGACACCAGCGGACCGCCGTTCTGGGGAGCTATGAACGCTTCGTAAGTCGAATCGGAAGACCGAACCAGAAGTGCTGACTTCGTACATTTCGAGAAATACAGTTGCAAGCTCGACACGAATTGTGATGCTGGCTCATGTACGGATGGAATCTGTGTCGCTACAAAAGTTTCTCAGAGGCGGCGAGTTTCCTCAAGGCATCCGAAGTACAAGACGGGGCTGCGGGGAGTCCGGCGGCAGGATATTGAAGAAAATGGAGCTAGTAAATAGATCTTTGTAGAGGGTGACTCATATGTACGGGATTTGGGGGTGTATAAGGGTGTAAGGATATACTCGTTTGTTCATTTGCCGAATATTTAAACACTGCAAACCCTGTCAGCGGTATTAGTGCCATTTCTTGACCTAAAGACTCGACATTTGTTTTCGAAACCTCAAAACTCGATGGTTAGAACTCGCCATTCCCAGCTCCCGGGCCGCGGCAGTCGCATTGGTCGCAGGCGACGAAAGATGCGACTCAAGTCGCCGGCGTAAGTATGCAAGACAAATGCTGCACACTCCCTCTTCACTGTGTAACCTACCTCTCTCTGTACCCGTGACCACCATTCAAAACCAAAGACACTGACCTGACCCCACCGGAACTTCTCCTCCCCACATACCTACCACGTTTCGAGCTTTGAGTCCGATGGCCCTCCAAAAGTCGTTTACCTCAATCCCGTCGCAGAACTATCCCTGTTCCTCCTCTGAGGTCGGGAATCTGTACATTACTCTCCTACCTCAGGTTAGACTTCCAGATACCACGCGCTTATCCGACCCTTGCTTCACTCACAGCTTCACCGGCGACATGTCAAAGACTTTCGCAGGCTACGCCGATCACAGTATCACCAAGGTGCGTCATTTCTCCCTCCATCCCTCTCTTCCTCCCGATCAGTTTTCACTAATACAATTCCCCAAATCCTCAGCACCTCGAGCGTCCTCACTGTGTTCTCGATCGTAACACCAAATTCCACTTCTGGATGTTCCAGGAATCAATGTAAACCTACTCTTTCCACACCCTCACTCCCTGATATCGACCGACCCCACACAGATGTAAAAAAGCAAAATATTGCGACGAATCAACTTGCCTCGACGGATTTTGCGATCCTCAAGCGAGAGTGGTCACCAAGCCAGTGAGGAAAGAGGTCGTTTGGAATCCGGTTGTGAGACCTGGTCAGGCTGTTAGGGGTTCGTAGTAGTCTGTAATGCGGAGTTGAAGAGATTTGTGGATGATTTTGGTAAAATCATGGGTTTGTCTTTCCAGATGCCGACGATTTGACCTGCACCTCGCACCGTCGCCAAAGTTCGTTCTCGGACTCGAATCTCGAATCTCCATCCTCCATCCTCCTACTCCATACTCCAAAGAAATACAACCTCGAATCTTGCCCATCTTCCCCCTACCACTCCTCCCATCAAACGCAAAGCTCGGGGCTTGCGAGATATAGTACAGACAATCGAGGCAAATGGTTCCTCTCCTACAAAAAGGCAACACTTCATTCCCC